>CM062817.1:665475969-665753318 GCA_031772625.1 Pinus tabuliformis
CCCTTTTTGGTGCTATTTGCATCCTTTATCAAATAGGGGTGCAAAACTTGACACCAAATTTGCATCAAGTTTTGCACCAAATCTTAAACCAAGTTTAGCATCCAGGTATTGCAATAGGGTTTTGCACCACTTTTGCACCAAATTTTATGCCAAGTTTTGTGTCATCCTTTACACACCAGTTTTGTTCAGGTTTTGCATCAAGTTTGGCACCTAATTTCGTTTGACATACTTTTGCATCCTCATTTGCATCCACTTTTTGCACCGACACTTGCATCCTTTTGCATCCTTTTTTAAATCATTTTTTCATCCATTTGTGCATCCCTTTTTGCGCCAAGTTTTACATCGAGTTTGTGTCTAGTTTTGCATAAAATTTTGCATCTACTTTTGTTGCATCCACTTTTCCCTCTTGTTTGGCATCCATATTTACATCCTCTTTTGCATCTATTATTGTACCCACTATTGCATCTAATATTTTTGTGCCACAATTAGCGCCTAGTTTGGCACCTCCTTTTGCACCCACTTTTGATTATAATTTTGCATCCACGTTGCATCCTCATTTGCGTCTAGGTTTTCATCAACTACTACATCTATTTTTGCATCCCTTTCTGTACCAATTTTGACTGGGATTTGCATCGGTTTTTGTGTCTCGTTTTGCATCTACTTTTGCATCGACTTCTATTGCATCCACTTTTGCACACAATTTTGCATCCACTGTTGCACCCATTTTAAATTTCACTTTTTGCATCCTTTTTACATCTTCATTTGCATCATACTTTGATTATTTTTTGCATCTATCATTAACATCCACTTTGTTATGCCACAATTTGCACCATGTTTTGCACTCACTGTTGTATCCACGTTTGCTTCCAATGTTGCAACCATGTTCACATCCTCTTTTGCATCAAATATTGCATCTATTTTTGCATCCACTTTTATGTCAGGTTTATGCATTGGGTTTTGCATCTCGTTTTGTATCTACTTTTGCATCTACTTACATTATATCCATTTTTTGCATCCAATTTTGTTTTCCTGTTGCATCAATGTTTGCTTCCACTTTTACATCCATTTTTGCATCTTATTTTGCATATTTTTTGTCTATTGTTACATCCACTTTTGTTGCACCATATCTTGCGCCTACCATTGCAACCACATTTGCTTCCACGTTTGCATCCCCTATTGCATCCACTTTTGTTTCATCCATTTTTGCATATACTTTTGTTTCCGTTGTTGCATCCGCATTTGTTTCACCACAATTTGTGCCAAGTTTTACACCTACCATTGGACCCATGTTTGCTTCCACTTTTGCCTTCATGTTTGCATCCAAGTTTGCATTGACAACTGCATCTACTTTTGCATCCACTTTTGTGTCAGGTTTTTCATGTTGTTTGTGCATCTACTTATGTTGTATCCACTTTTCATCCAATTTTACTTCTATTGTTGCCCCATTTCTATGTTCGCTTTTGCATCCCTTTTCCAACACTCATCATATTTTCTGCATTGATGATATTCCTTATGGCATTGACAATTATGAACAATTGATGACAATGTCAATAATATTGACAATGATGAAAATGAAGATGATGGCGATGACATGAATTGTGATTATGATGATAAAGACGATAGTGGTTACAATGACAATGATGATGATGGCAATGATTATGATGATGACGATGCTAATGACGTTGGCGAATCTTCCCAATTTTAGATGTTGTCATTGTCATAATCATAAGCATTATCTTTGGTGTCATGATCATCATTTTCATCTAGGTCATCATCAAAAACAATAATGGCATGAATGATGATGCATGATTACAACAATGTCGATAGAAATTACATTAATGATGATGATGGGGATGATAAAAATGACAATGACGATGATAATGGTGGTGATGATGATCATCATCGATCATCTGTCAAAAATAGAGTTGTTATTTCTCTTACGTATATCAATGTGTCCTAAACAACCCTTTTCTAGCACTGATCACATTTTTTGGGTTGATGATATTTCTTACAACATCTACAATTATGAACAATTGCAAACAATGTCCATAATGATGATGATGATGGCATGAATGTGATTATGATGATAATGTAATGATGGCAATAACAATGACAAGGATGATGGTGATGATGATGACAATGATTATGATAATGAGAATGACCTTACAATCTTATGGATTCGTGAACAATTACTAGTTTCAATACCATCTTCTGGATACGTATTGCTATCATACTTTTAAAATTTTCTGTCTCTCTTGAGGTATCTTACTATAATGGTGTTGTCAACACTAGAAAGATATCTTGTTGTAATGGTGGTTCTAATGTTAGCACTAGCAAAGTTTTTGTTAAATTTTGGTTAAAAAAAACCGATTTATGCAATTATTTTGACAATCTATGTAAAAAAGTAAATAACATCCAATTATTTTGACTGTAGTCCCATTGATTATCATGAATTCACCAGTCTGAAGACCATCTTCTACATACATATTATTATTAAACTTTTTGCATTATATCCCTCTTATATCTTGTGGTAATGGCAATATTAGCACTAGAAAAATATCTTGTTGTAATGGTGATGTTAGTATTAGCACTAAAAAAATCACTAAATTTTGGTAAAAAAAGTTTATCATTTATTTATTTTTAATTTGGGAAATTTTTGTTTTTATATTTTTTGTTTTTAATTCTATTTTTATGAAGTAATATTTTTTTTGGTTGAATTTTGGTAGTAACTAGTTTTTGGTCTAATCATATGTATTAACCATGTTCTTTATGCTACAAGTATAATTGTTGGGACAAAATTGCTCTTTCAAATAAGTTGCAAAAAGCATATAAATGGAAGAATAGCGATGACAACTATTTTCATTGTCCAACTGTTCAGTATATCATGTATGAAAATATTCAACATTTTTATAAACAATGGATTAGAGGTGAGTCTGTAATTGTACATAATGTTTGGATGATACATAAAAACAAAGTTTGTTTCATTGATGTGGTTAGGATCTACTTTGGATACGAAACCCTAGGTTTGGAAGTATGCAAATAATGAATTTGGTTTACCTTTGATAACAAATGAAATTTTATTTCTTTTTCCTCGTAAAACCAAGGAAGATATGGCAATAATTCTCGTTAGAAAACTACTTCTTGTTGAAGGTTTATAATTGGTTGCAAAAGTTCAACAACTGGGTATAGAAGTTTTTAGTTGCTATTAAGGAAACAATGTGATTATAGGTTTTAGCAGACATAGATCATTCTTGGTATTTGATTCACTTTGACGATGGCCTCTTCTGACTAATATATGAGATTGTGAATTTGTTGATATTTTTTAGATTACCAAGTAGATATAGTTGTTTATAGGAATTTTGTAAAACCTGAAGTATTGACAAATGGTTTTTCACTGTTAAGCAAATTTAAGTCAAATTGGGTTGCAAAACTTAAGGAGAAAGCAAAAACAATTGTTAGTAGTTGTGAATTGATATAGTCATTAAATAATTCCCAACCATTTTCTTTGTGCTACAAGTCTAATTTTCAAGACAAAATTAATAATTTTGTTCAGTTACAAAGAGCATATAAGTAGAATAATATCAACCGTACTGGAAACTATTTGTAGTGTCCATTAACTATTCAGTATATCATGCGTGAAAATATTTAACATTTTAAAAAACAATGAAAATGACAAGTGAACTTGTAAATATACAGAATGCTTGGATGATACATCCAAGACAAAGTTGCATTCATCAATGTGTTCAAGATCTACCTTGGAATAGAAACCATATGTTTTGGAAGTGTGCAAAAAAATAATTTGATCTACCTTTAAAGATAGTCTAGTATGGTAACCTTTTATGACCAATGATTTTTTTTTTTCTCATCATCATCATATACATATATATATTAGAAACCAAGGAAGATATGATGATAATCGTCATCAAAAATGACCTATGATAGTGGTGGCGATGGTGAATATGATGACGATGACAATGGCAATGAGGATGATGATTAAATGATGATACCGATGACAACAATACAATGATAGGGACCCTATGCCATTAGGGATTCCCTATATGGGGAAAATATTACCTGCGTGTGGGAAAGTTATTATTGATCACAAAAATGAATAAACTCAGTAGAAAATTTGAATCACCTTCATTACCCATCCAAATATCCTTAATAATTCGAATTTTTATTGTAGTGTAGTTTAATATATTTGTGTTAATTAATTCCATAAATTCAACTTAACAAGTTATATTTGTGTGTTAAGCTATATTTGTCTATATTCACAATATGTGACAATTTATACACACATAAATTATTTTCATTTTGTCTCAGTCATAACTTCATATTATTTCTAACCATTTTCAACTAATAGATGAAACTAACCATAGTAACTCTTATCTAACTAACTGAGCTTGTTATTTCCAACCAACAAACCATATTAACTAACATACATTTTAATGACATTAATTGCATCAAGTAATGAGTATACCTATAAGAATATTCAAAACACCAATTTAGATTATGAGTTCTAAACATGGTAATTAAATGACTATTACAACCAAATAACAATGAATCATTTCAAAATGGGACATAATAATTGTCCTTATTTAAACATGAATGACATACCCTGTAAATTATCTAGAAGTCTTCATTTATGTTATCATCTGCATCTATGTCTTCCAATGCTTCCTTGTCAATGTTCATATGTTCTTGCAAGAAATTAATATTACTCTTCCTAAACCATTCTGCTAAAGTCATATTGTGATCATCCTCATCTTCACCTTCGTCATATTCTGTATCAATAAAAGTTGTTTCGTCATCAAAAATATCAGTGTTACCAGATCTATTAATTTGATCTTCATATTGTATATCATTAATATTGCCTTCTTCTATAAGATCATTTGCCTTTGGAAATTGTTGGTTGTCATGGTGAATTGCCTCATCTAATTTATCATTTTGTGAAAATACACCTCTAGCCCTGCTTGTCCATACTGCTAAAGGAATGTTGTCACCATCATCTAGTTCACAGTCCTCTGGTTGAACATCATCATTGATGCCAATTTGTTCTATGTTCCCCGATTCTTGAACTATATTTGGTTGGTCATCATTACTTTTCTCTGTATTGATTGAGGCATCTTCGAATATATGCCTTAATCTTGGATCATAATGAATGACAAATATCCATTTTGGATCCAAAATATCTTCATAGAAAAAAACCTGCATGTGAAGAAGATAAATATATTAGATCTCCAGTGGTATCAAATTTTATTATCAATGAGAATGTATATATCCACAATAAAAAATGAATTACAAAATTACATACAACCGTTATTTCTTATATTTCTTATATTGTTTTAGTGAAAAAATACCTGCTCACAATGAATTGGTAGAACATAGGGCTCCTTATCCAGTGGTAGGTATTTTGATGAATCTATAGAAAACAATCCACTATGGATATCATGTCTCCGTGTCCTGTCAAATGCTTCATACCATTTACATTTAAAAATACTACATTTGAAAGAGCGGTAATCTAACTCAATAATTTCTTGTATTTTTCCAACGTATTGAAGATTCCCTTCAATAACATTTTTATCTTTTGAACTTGCTCGACTTGATTGCTTGAAATCAACCATGACCCCACAATCGAAGGATCGTCTTTTTGCATCTACTCTTTCTACACGATAATGATGACCGTATGCCCACATTGCAGGATACTTCCTCACCTGTGACAAGCCATTTACTTGAGTGAAATTAAATATGATTGTGCATAGTTAAATAGTTAACAATGTGATTAATGTATTCAAGCAACATTTTGTAATAATTCAAAATTTACCTTTTTTTCACATCCTCTGCACATGTTGATCTCATCTTCTATTATGTTTGCATCTATTCCTTCCTCATCTATTTGGTTTTGAATTTGTTTAGAAACCCATTCTATTGTGCATTCTTTTCCCCATTGACCGGAAATATTAGTGGGAAGTGGGGTATTCCTTGGGTTTGATATCTTAAATTGTTTCCTTGCTTCTAACACTTCTTTCCTTTTTATATCATACATATCAATCCATTTATTCATGAATTCCATTTGGTAGAGGACAAATTTGTTGAGCACAACACTTTCATCAACACCTATTAAAAATCAACATGTATAATTCAAACTTAAAATATTATTCTTTCAATTCGGGAAGCCCAAAATGATATAGTAAATGATTCTAAAATAACTATAATAATGAATATTTTACATACCAATTACTTCTTGAACACCATTAGTTTGAGGCTTTTCTCCATCTATAATATCAGATGCACGTTCTTGATCCCAAAATTGTGCACCATCTTCAAAATCTTTACCAAGGAATTCACATAGGAAGAAAAATGCTTCATTTAGTACATACCCTTCAGCCATGCAACCCTCTGGATGTGCCTTCTGTCGGACATATCTTTTTAGGGTTTTCATGTATCTCTCAAAGAAAAACATCCATCTTGTTGAAATGATACCTGCCATTTCAATGTCATCAACTAGATGTATAAGTAAATGGACCTGTAGGTCCATGAAACTTGTAGGGAGCTCCTTTTCAAATACACATACAATTTCTGTGATTTCTTTCTTCCATCTTGGCACTTCAGACTCATGGATCTCTTTAGAGGTCACCCACCTAATTAGATATTGTCATTAAGTTAGTATGAATTTTTAGTGACATTTAGAATGAGATATAATATATCATTGTATCATATAGAGGAACATTTCATACCATGTAAAACCTTGTAAATATCAAGCGACCACATACCTCGTAAAGGCTGACAATCGACATATGGCATTCCTTAAGTCAGTTGTAAGGCATGAATCCCCTCTTATTGCTAGTGGCATGATATGCTATCAAACCAAATTATTATAGTTCATTAGTATTGATTTATCATAATATATCAAAATAAGTTTTAGTAAGTAAATGATAAGAATAACAATTAATTGATGTTAATACCTTCATAAAATTGTGATAATCATGTGTTTTGAATCCTGTGATATGTCCCTCTACTGTAAAAGCTTTATTCAATGATGATCCATATCCAGTGGGTGTTCTTATTGAACGAATCACATTTTTTAGTTGATCTAACTCTTTCCTTTTTAGTATCCATGGAGCTTCTGCATATGATTCATTTTCCTTACTTGGCCACAAATGTCTTCTATCAAATTTGGTACGTGAAAGAGCAATATCCCTCCTTGATGACAAAGTGTCTTTATCTTTGCTAGATATATGTCGAAAAATAGAATCAGGGACATTTTTGAAAACATGCATAGGATCTATTAAATGAGATATTAATAGATCCTTCCAGTAAGGGAGATCATAAAATATGGATTTCCTTTTCATTCCTTTTGGCATTTCAACCATAACTTGTTCTGGTTCCTCAATTGAATGATCATGACGAAAAAAATGGTTCCAAGCTTTTGATTCAGCATCTCCATACATTTTAAGCCAATCAGCTGGACCCATAACCTTGGGAGGAGGTTTATTTTCAATTTTTCCATCAAATTGATTCTTTAGGCGGCTTCTGAACTTATGGTCAGGTGGTAGAAAAACCCTGTTGTTTGCATATATAACTTTGTGTAGATCTTTAGAATATCGCCCCTCAAATTGTTCTGCACATCTTGGACATGCAAAAATCCCTTTTGTTTGTAGCCCTATAATCAATAACTAGCTTACATAAGAAAACAATAATAATGTAATACTTATATACAACTTGAATTGAAAATAAATTATGATGTACTACGAATATGCAAATTATTTGATCTCTTACCAGAACAAACACCAAGTCCTGGGAAATCATGAATTGTCCAACATAGTATGCCATAAAACATGAAGGACCTATTTGATGGAGGACGTGATATGTCATACATTCTTATGCCTTTCCATAACAATTGCATCTCATCAATAAAAGGTGCAATGTAAACATCCATTTTTTTCACTTGATGTTTTCCTGGAACGATGAGAGTTAGCATAAGGTGTTCCTTTCTAACACTCATCCATGGGGGAATATTGTATACTATCAGTCCAACTGGCCAAACACTATAATTTGAGCTTAGGAAAGAGAAAGGGCACACTCCATCCATTGCAAGTCCTAACCTAATACTGCGAGGTTCATCCTTGAATTTTCTTGGCCATTTTTCCTCTATATGTTTCATTGCTTTGGAGTCCATAGGAATTCGCATGAATCCATCTTTACTCCTATTCTTTGCATGCCAATCCATCAATTGTGCAAGAGATTTACAACGAAACATCCGTTGTAGTCTAGGAATAATTGGCATGTGTCCTAAAACCTTATTTGGAACTGTAGAACCTTGTACATCCGTACGATATCTTTTCTCTTTGCAAACAGGGCATTCTTCATTGTCTTTATATTCATCTCTATATAAGATGCAATCATTTTTACATGCATGAATTTGCTTATATTCAATCCCCAACTTGACTAACAATTGACGCGCTTCTCTACAAGTTGATGGCAACACATTATCTTCAGGGAATATTTTATCCTTTAGAGCCCTGCAAGTTTTTTTTTCAAACCTACACGTTAAAAATGTCATTTATAACGTTGTTTATATACCATAATGTAAAATCCACCTCAAATTAAATTAAATGAAGTTAGTACTTATATTCTAATTGAGGACACAAATTGACAGTGCAAAACTAGAAAAATAATTCAAATAATTACTTTAGTAAGGTAGTGAAGCTCTTGTCTGACCAACCAAATAATGACTTGATTTCCAATAATATTAATGTGCATGAAAGCTTGGATGTTCTACTTGCACCCGATTTGAACACCACTGTCTTTGCTGCTTGCTTAATTGATGCATTGATGTTGATATCATCATAATTATGTTGGCGGTAGTTTCCCTCTATATCAGCATCATCATTATTATGCATAGGATCATCACCCTCATCATTGTTTCCATCCCCAAAGAAACTTGTGAGCATTTCATTCAATCCTTCTTCATGCATTACATTTCCATCGACATCTCTACTCTGAGTAGTGGATGGCATGTCATCAATGTATGCTAATTTCATCAATTCCTCAAATTTTTCACGTGGTAGTGCTCTCTTCAATGCTTCTCTTCTTCTCCTAGTATGGTTTAAAGGATGAATTGGATCATCTCGTTGAATTCTTAATGGTCTAGTTGGATCTTGATCATTAATAGGTGTATCATCAACATCGTTTACCTATAATTAAATGCAACCATTATTTAATGTTAGATAGCAATTACTGTATAGAACATGGATCCATTTCAAAGATATACGCAATAAATTACTCAACAAAACAACATTATACATGTATACAATAAATTAAAAATATTATTTTTGAACACATTATTTTAAAAACAAGCCACATTAATTTCATATTCTTAGATTTTCTACCTTAGGAACATCCAAAAACAACAATTGTCTCAAATTATTCATCTATGCATGTAGTATCATCATGACCAACCTCTTGTTCATTGTGTTGATTTTCTATTTCATTTACAAACTCCATTGTCATATCCTCTTCCACCCATTTCTTTTTGCGTGATTTAATTGTACGGCGTAGGCCACGTCCATATGCAGGTATTTGTATTGGTCTATCAAAATGATTAAACTCCTCATTTGTTCTGATTCCATTGCCAACCTAAAATAATTGATACATGCATTATTTTTTCCAAGGTTAGAGATTAGACTATATGATGTACTTATATCGTCCATTAATTTATAACTGAACTTATTTATAACACCCACAAAGTATAACAATTGTATCAAAGTATTCATTCCATGTATTATCATCATGACTAACCTCTTGTTCATTGCCACCAATTTCTATTGTATTTGTAGAGTCAATTGTCATATCTTCTTCCACCCACTTTCTCATGCGATGTGCTTTAACAGTATGGTGTCCACCCTTGTGTACATATTTTGGTTGTTTTACAGTAAAAGGGTTCAACTTTGTATTTGTTGAAAACACATTTTCCACCTAAAAGAATCAACGACATGCATTATTTTTTTTCAAGTTTGAATAATAAACTATATAAATTACTAGGTTTAGGAAAACAAGGATCAGGAACTAAATTTCATTTTATTATATTTCATAAATTAATGTAATATTCAAGTACCTGATGCCCTAAATCATGTTGTGTGTCTTCATTGGAAATAAATTCATTTGTTTCCATGGCCTCTCCTAGCACCTGCAATACACAACAATGATAACAATTTTTATTAAAGTCATCTATGGAATTGTTATAGTCTTATTTCTTATTCCATTGTTTCAACCATTCTATTTTTCATGTTAGCTATTTGCATTTTCAATTATGAAATTCTCCACCATTGTTGTGACACTCTTATGATAATGATTGAACCCGAGTTGAAGTCTTAACTTTTCATGCAGATCTACACTTCTGATTATTAGGGTCATATCTATTGAATTTTGGATATATACTAGTTTTTAACATGGATATCAAGTTGCCTATCTAGTTTGAATGTACATTAGGAACATAGCGTTGTTTGAATCCTATGGAGATTTCAATATTTAGCGAACATTAGATGTTGAACATATTATACTACCATGTCATACATGTGAAGCATATTTAATATATGTTAGATGATCTAAATTACACCTTTGCATTAATATTAATACACAAATAATATTTTTTTCTTATTGGAAAAAAAACACTATGGCATTTCCAACCTAAGTCAATAATGACTAAAAGAATTATTGCATAAATAAATAAATCCTAAAATGATGCCTAAGTGATCTATTCCTCCCAAAGAGACAGGAGTAAAGTATAAATGGTACAACTATGGGCACTACAATGTAAACAACACATGTTCAAACCTTTACAGGGGTAGAGCCTCTATGCACTGTGCATGAGGGAAGGTGTTTGATATCTTATAGTTGGTTTCCCTTCATCACCAAAGTGGATTAGGTTATGAGTGGATTGGCAAAGCAACCCTTATTTGTTCCTTTTAGTTTTTGAGAAATCTCAAGTTCAACTAGTGCTAGTAAATCTTCTGTTCTCCTAAGATATAGGCTTCCCAGATCAAAGTACTGGTTACCGGGGGTTGTGGGTTTCTCTATTGAAGGCATTGAACCTTGCCAATAGAGCCAAAAAGAATAGACAGAATAGGATGTCTTATATACGTATTAACAACTGAATCGGAATTGGGAGGATGAAATAAGAAAGAAAAGAATAGACAAAAACAATATATATATATATATATATATATATATATATATATATATATATATATATATATATATATATATATATATATATATTGTTTATACTTATTAACAAATGAACTTTAGAAAGAGTTCTTTCTGAGGCGGCTATAGCAGGAGGCTTGGATGCGTGAGAGAGTTAACCACTCTTACCTGGATGCTCGGATGCCGGTAGTAGTGCATCGATACCATATCTTTATGCGTGTGTGAAATCTCCCGCTTCTTAATTAGTGGGCGGATCATTTGGTTACTCAACTGCAACAGGATAGGGGTTGGATGGTGTAGTTTCACTGGCCTCAACTGCTTCTTCATTAGCTGGTAATCGTGCTCCAGAAAACCCCGATCCGCCCCTCATTTCCATGTTCAATGGCCTGACCAGAGCGTTCACTCCAGAAAACCCCGATCCGCCCCTCATTTCCTTGTTCAATGGGCTGACCAGACCGTTCACTCTAGAAAACCCCGATCCGCTCCAGGAAACCCCGATTTCGAATAGGATAGAAAGCGGAAGGAGGGGAATTGGGAGGATAACCCGAAAAAGAGGCGGCGGGAATGAAAAAAAAGCCAGTGCTGGAACCTATGGATCTCACTCCCATGTTTGATGTGCTGATCATAGATCATTCGCACACGAAAACCCCGATTCGCTCCAGAAAACTTCGTAGATCATTCGCGGCAGGAAACTCCGATTCGCTCCAGAAAACCTCGATTTCGAACAGGAAAAAAGGCGGAAGGAGGGGAATTGGGAGGATAACCAGAAAAAACGCGGTGGGAACGAAAAAGGGCCAGCACTGGAACCTATGGATCTCCTCCATCTTCAATATGCTGACCATAGAACATTCGCTCTGGGAAAACCCTGATTTGGAATAGGAAAAAAGGTGGAAGGAGGGGACTTGGGAGGATTACCAAAAACAGAAAAGGACGCGATGGGAACGAAAAAGGGCCAGCAATACCAGATCATCGTTAGATTGAAGTTATTGAAGCTATTGGTGGCAGGAGAGAAGGAAAGTGCACGGGTCAGGGAGGCAGTGGGATATGTTCCCTTGTTCAGGTATAACTGATTCTATTCTTGAAACAGAAGCAGACATTTCAATCGATTTTGTAGACTGCAAGAATGTGTTCTCTCATCAAGATATGTATGATTTTGTTCCAGATAAAAGATGGATTGTCTCAGTAATGATAGTATTGATGTGTTGTTCCCTCTGATGTAATGACTGGTTACAAAGTTTGTAGGTTTTTTTACATGACTCTCGCCACAGGAAGTCTCTCGCTCTAAATCTTTATTGTTCTTAAGGGACCTTGTTATTGCTCTCAGTTACAGTCTCCCATCTCTTGTATACTACATTGTACACTGTTCATCCATTCATCAATGGTCACATTGACATAGAGACATTGTTCCTTTGCGACATAGTAGGCTTCACTGCACATATGTGTCTCACTATCCTCTGTATATATATAGATGTGTCTTTGGCTCTACACATAGATGTTCCAACATGCAAAAGTGCACCTTGTGATCTTCCTATCAACTTCTTTTCCTTCACTGTACCACATGGCATCCTTTCTGCCATCTGACTACTGTTCCTACCTTGCTACTTAGACAATCAGAGGTACTTGTTGAATGGTGGGTCCTCCTTCTAGGGGATGCATTCTCCTTGAGTTGCTTTGTCTGCAATTTCGGCTTGGCTTGTGTTTCTTATATAAGGCATCCTGTTCAGCATGTTGAGTGTATTAGGGTGGAGCTAGACTCCATGACCACTCATGCAAAAAGTGGGCCCTTATGGGAGTGCAAGACTCTTGGCAAAACTTATCACTTTGTGACAATTAAATTCGTGTGTTCTTCCCTTGGCCTGAGAGTCAATTTGGTGGTATGGTGACAAAAGAGGATAATTACTTTGAACAATGGGGATTTAATGACTTGGCTAGCACTTTGAGATGAAGATGTAACCATTTCAATGCTGGAAATCATTGGAAAGTAACCATCAACTGCTGTTGCACTCATAAACTTGTTGGCTGCGCTGATAAACCTACTAGTTGCACTCACTACCTTACTGGTTGCATTTTATGTTCTACATCTGGAGAACAACATTTCATGTTTTACATGGCTTTTGTATCTGTGTTATTTTGGTTACCATTGCCTGTTCTACAACTGGAGGACAACTTTTTACGTTCTACATGGCTTTTTTGTCAGTGTTATTTTGGTTGCCATTGTTTAGGTGTTCAGGTTTTCTTCCCTCTTTTGTAAATTAGTGATAGGAGTTGCTTTTTCGTAATAGTAATCAGAGTTGCTTTCTCATATTAGTAATGTAAATGCCTAATAAATTTGAAGTTACAAATTTAGTGGAAGTAATTCATTTTTCTACTCCTAAAAGCTTGTGTTAAGAGTAAGAGGGCTATTAATGGGACATGCCACTGTAGCAATAAGAATTGCAGTGATTGTGGATATGGATATCACAAAGATAATTGAGAATAGAGACTAAGAATGTCTATATGGATAACCCCCAGTCTCCCAATTTGCATTTATCTGTTCATCAACCATTCGTACAACTTAGGATTCATAAGAGGCGATGCATCATCTGCAAGGTACATCGCCCTAAACCAGTCTTATGGCCTGGCGAGAGAATATTGGTTAGGCCCTTGGGGTATTGTCCTTAGCAGAGAACATTGTCCTACTAGCTTAAAATATAAAAAATTTCCATAAACTTTGTCTTCCAGTATTCAGCTGTCAAGTTTGGTCTTTCAGTAAAAAAGCTTCGGCATTTTTTATCATCAGCAAATAAAATTTAAAAAACAGGGTTCAACAGGGTTTTAGTGTTTCCATTCAATTTGTTTTATAATCTTTGACTTAATCCTCATTATTTGAATTAAGTTTGTTTACTATCAATCTTTGTTCCCTCCATTGGTCTTTGCCCGCTAGCAATTGAGAATAAATTAGCCATCCATATTCTCTCTTACGGCTAATGGCTGCATGCATGGAATTCACTATTACTGTGTTTTTAACCAACATACAATGTGATGACTCTATCACATTGTATTTATTTTTCATATCACGTTTGGGCCATTGCTACGTTAGCTGGTAAAGATAATTGTATCCATAGTTACCAGACTCAGCTGAGTTAACTTGGCTAGTCTGACTCTGCTGGGATCTAAATATGAGCAGATCAGACGGAGTTGAAGCTTAACTTGGTCAGAACTCAGGGTCTAACTCAGACTCAAACAAAACTTGAGAGTTATCTTAGGATCTGACTTGGGCTTGGCAAGAATCAGGTAAAACTTGACAACTAGAAAATAAAAGTTTTGTCCAAGTTATTTTCTTTTGCCCAACTTTCCTGAATTAAGTCTTAAGTCTTGCCTGATTTTAAGTCAAACCTTGATTCTTTGTCCATGCTGAGTTGCACATAATGCTTTATAGAAACAGTTTCCTTAATGCTATTTTATAGAGACATATAATTGAGTTCAGGATCAGCTGATGCTTCCTTCACTTTGTTTAATGAGGTTGTTTGTATTTCCAGAATCTCTTTTAGGAAGTAGCTATTCCCTGAATATGAAGTTATGCATTATTTCTCAGTTCTCAGTTTTCTTTTTTGTTATGGATAAAAGATGTAGTGAGCATGCTATGCCAAGTTTATTCATAGAGATTAGTAATGAAAATCCAAATACAGCATATAGAAGATTAGGTTGACAGTGGATGGTTGATTGGCTCCAAAGATACTATAATTATATTTTCCTTTCCAGTGATCACTTTGTTGGTGGATTTTTTTGGTATTTTTCACTTGTCCATGCTTCAGTCCTGTGTTTCAAGCTTTGGAATATAATTTCCTTCATTCCATTGTTGCTCAAGTTCAACAGCTTTATTGCATCTAAGCTTCACTCACTTACACACAAACATAGGAAATGCATAGGAATTCGTTTCATTCAGAAACGGAACTAGAATAAAGAACAAAGGAAGAAAACATCTTTATTTATCAAAATTGTGCTGATTATTATTGCTAAGGCTTAATACCATCAAGAATGACTGGTGAATAGGACTACAACAAGAGAATGGAAAGCAAAATTTGGGAATTTTACTTCCATGAGGAATGACTTATGCATAAAACAAAATTTGGTCGTTCTCATTATTTACTACTTACAATCACAGTATTCCCTTTCTCCCCATCTCGATGCTATATTTAATGGAATTTGATATTGTTTTTATGTTGATCTTGAACAACACCATAGGTTGACTGATTCGAATTTGGAAAAAAGTATGAAAGGTATAGCCAAAATTATGCTAGCAAATCTAGGTCCAACATCTATAGTGTTCTGGGATATAAAAGCGAACACGAATTCATTCTTTTATTTTTTAAACAAGAACAATTTATGTTTATATTACGAAAGATAGTTTACATACTGTGAAGTCTTGTTTAGAGGCAAAACATACTTAGAGTGACACTTAGCTACATAAACAGCTGCATTGAAACCGACTTCCTGAGACAGTCATCCTTATAGTTTGTAATTTCTCAATACTGCTTTGCCGTGATTGAAAAAACTATTCACCACTTGTTAATATGTCGAAGTATATCTTTGTCTGCCTTACAGGAACCCCCAACAGGGTATCCTCCAGAGGAGTGTCATTTGGAGTAGAGTAAGAAGTGCTTGAATCAAAGCCTTCGCTCCACTATGATGGGAGGTACTTCCTTGAAAGCTGACCATAGATTCTAGCATATTGGGATAAGAAAACAGAGTTATTCGATGGAACTTTTCTATTGCATAATCTCTGTACAGAGGCCTCTTGAAGCTGGGATTTCGTCTCTTGAAGTTGAGAGCCTTTTGAAGCTAGGATTTGGTCTCTTGAAGTTGAGAGCCTTTTGAATCTGGGATTTGGTCTTGTGAAGTTGCTTTGTAGGGAGTGAGAACTTCAATAGTTGTTGGTCTCACTTGCAAGGAATTAATGCTGGAAGCCAATCCTTCACAGAGAGTTGAGAACAGAGGAAGCACGGAGAGAAGGAAAGCGTTCCCAATATAGCCTGCTAGCTGAGTCATAATGTCATATGTTGAAGCAAGGACACCACACCTCTTCCAGCTCCTTGTTTTTTGTGTTTCATTTTCATGGAAAATTCGGACATGTTTATATTTTTTTCCAATACAAGGTGCTTTCCCTCCCAAACGTGGAATTTCCTTAGAGTCTCTCTAAATCTGTTTATGTTTCTTTCTATCTCGACATTCAAAGAACTTGAAATTCCCATTTATGAAGCTACTACTACTTGTCAGTCTCTAAGTACTGTTAGATCTTCTGAGGTGTTCTTTTGTAAGTTTTAATATAAGTATTCCTTTTGAGTGATGCCAAGGATTCTACATAGTTGTTGGTTGCTACTCCAATGTCCCAAGTTAAATTTTCAAATAATCTTCCTTTTGTTGTTAAGATTATCCATGCCATGAACGAATGGCTTGGATCTCCTTTTGATGTTCATCAAAGAGCATTGTTAAAATCTTCGCATCCAATCATTAATATAATCAAATTTGCAGGAGATTACTTAAATGGGATTACATTCATGTACTTTTTTCGGTGCTGGTTTCCCTCCCTTTCTCTTCCCAATTTGCCAAATCATAACTATTCTTCCAACCTTTTTCTTGTTGGCTTAATTCACTCTGCCTAATTTTTGAATTTTTCTAATCAAGTTGGCATTGATTCTTTAGACGTATTGGGAATATACCTATTTTCATTGAATATCTTGTCATTTTGATCAGCTGTATCTTCGAAAGAGAATAATATTCCAAATTACCTTTATAATTGGCTTGTTTTTGAATCCTTCAAGCAATAAAAGAAACCAGTTACTGAACAGTTCTTCTTTAGAATATGCTGTAATAGAGGAGGGGAGACTCATTTCTATAACAGAAGAACGTAGGAAAGGGGGTTTCGTTGTTTACAAAACAATAGTCACATCTTGAAGGATCATTGATTCCTTGTTTCACCAGGTTCTCCTCTGTTAAAAGTGTCTCATTTGGCCAGACATTAAAAGTCAAGTTTGGAGATGGAATAGCTCAATTCGATCTTGTTTCATTTGATTTCTAGAGAGAGGAAGGATCCGCTCCTTCCAAGAAGTTTGAGGTATCCTTCTTTAATAATCTATTTTCTTGATTAGGTGCCCTGTTTTACTTATTCCTTTCTTATTGGAGCTTTCCCATCCGGGACTTGGGTCGAAGTTTGAGGTATCCTTCTTTAACAATCTATTTTCTTGATTGGGTGCCCTGTTTTACTTATTCCTTTCTTATTGGAGCTTTCCCATCCAGGACTTGGGTCAGAAAGGTCCAAAGGGTGTTCAGAGTATTAAGAAGGGAAATGGGATAGTTCCACTTCGTTTAAAGGGGAAGAATGTGAATCAGCCTAGGAGGATATATGTGCCAAAAATGAAGGATTGTTAACTTTAGACCATCTTCTAAATGGAGAGAATTCCAGATTTGATATTTGAAGGGTTTCCAAGGACACGGTTTTCGAAATCTTTCCACAAGAGGCATCCTTTGGCTGTAAAGTTAGATAGTTGTATATTTATAATTTATTTCAAGCTCATGGCCTAGCTAGACACTAAAATGATGTATGAGACCCACTTGTTTGTGAGACAAAAAACCCTCTCCACATAACATTTGCATTATTTAATTTATAATAGTGTACATCTAGACTAACTTTGGTTGTGCTGTTTTCATTGTTTAATTTACAGTGGTATACATACCGTAGCTTTCTAGAATAACTCCTATTGTACTTGTATTTATGTTTGCTAATGGTGTCCCATGCAAAGCTTTCTAGAATATCTCCTATTGTACTTGTATTTATGTTTGCTAATGGTGTCCCATGCAAATCTCCTGTTACATTTTAGTAAAAACAATGTTCACATATTTGTGTGGAGATGATGCTAGGTACCAATTCTGACTTCTTAATCAAAGGGATACTTTCATACTTCCTAAATTCTTCCAACACATTATATTATCGTGCAAAGTTGTTGTTTATTGTTGACAACTATTTGTGCAATGCATTTCCATTTAAAAAAACAACAAAACAGAACTCACAAAACCTTCATTGAATTCACATGCATATGATGGGCGTAGAGCCGTCACATGCATTTCATAACATATAGTTTGAGTGGGATGTACTAATTATAAGTAGCGTCTTTTATCTTGTAATCCAAACGATAAAGTTTCATAATGTAATGACATATCAACCTTCGACTTACTGGCTGCCATTATAACACCAATGGTATATCCAACAATGCAAAAACTGGATATACCAATAATTTATGACTTAGCAAGGGTTGAGATGTCCTTTGTAGTGAGGGTGCCTAACCTTCTAGCCTTATCACAACAGGCGAAACATGCCCCTTGGAATTGAACCTGGGTGGATAGGAGAACAAACTATGCTCCCAACCACTTGAGCTACTACGACAAGACAATAACCTTTGTGGTTATTGATTGGCACGGATGGACATGACAAAAGGTTGATAGCTAAAAATAGTTAGTTTATAGGTACCCTTGTTGATGGCAAGGTGCACCATGGACATGTCTATTGCCCTTTGTCAAACTTGGCACGTTGCAAATTTGTGTAGCTCCCATTAGTTAGGCCTACTAAGAGAAGCTCGGAAGGGAACTTGGTGATTTGCAAGTATGACGCATGATGAACAAGATTGGCATAATGAACTTGATTAGATTTTATAGACTTGTGATCCTAGGATACATGTAGATTCCAAGAGTTGGGGATTTGCTATTTTAGGGTTGCAATGGATGGGTAGAAGTGCCCTAAGGCGTAAGCATCCGAGAGTACAATTGTACAATGCACTAGTTGGGTTTACATTCGTTTGGCACACATCCACTAGATGAACTTCTTATGTGCACCATTGCTAAGCACACTTGGGTGTGATGGGCACATTTGTTGGGTGTGTGGCATCTCGGGCCCAACGTGATAAAGATGTTTGATAGTTGATGGAACAAGAATGAAGTGGGAAAATGCACCATTGGCCACACATTCGTTAGGCACACATCAACTGGACACACTTGTTGGGTGTACCTTTGTTGGTTGTGCTTGGGCACCTTCAGCACAGCAGCATTGGATGTCAGATAGTGGATGGACAAGAAGGGGCAGAGACTAATAGGCACACATATGTTAGACATGCTTACTGGGTGCACCCTTAGGCACCATTGGCTACACATTCGTCAGGCACACATCAACTGGACACACTTGTTGGGTGTACCTTTGTTGGTTGTGCTTGGGCACCTTCTACACAACACCATTTGATGTCAGATAGTGGATGGACAAGAAGGGATAGAGACTAATAGGCACACATATGTTAGACATGCTTACTGGGTGCACCCTTGCCATGTGTGCTTGGGTGCCTTGGGCACACTTGTTAGGTGTGTTGTGACTTAAGCACAACACCATTAGATGTTGGACAATTTGAAATCAAGTAATGAAGGGGGTTAAATGCATCATTGATCATAGAAGTTGGTGATGTGGACACTTGAGTCCACTTAAGCATAGAGAGGTTTGTAATATGCCAAAGAAGGATGCAAGTGTGAGACAAGTCTTGTATAAGTAGTGGACACCTCAAAGTTGCTAAGGCATCATCCATTGATCATTCACCAAGAGTGTAAATGAGCTCGATTATCGTACTAAGTTCAAGGTTGGCATGGTAGGGTGAAACTGCACTAACTGAGTGAGAAGAAAAAGAAGACAAGAATTACAAGAGGCAATCTTTCAATTTTTTAAAGGGTTATTGTGAAAGTCTATTGGGTAGTAGTTAAGGAAATACTTTCTTTGACTCATTGTATATCTAGAATAAAGTTGCAATTATGTTGTTATATATCTGTGACATTTTTTATATGATAACAATAAGGCACTTGCCTTGGATGCTACCTCTACTTTGTGTGTTGTTATAATATGTTTACTTGAATGAATGTTATGTTCCTTGCAATGTATTTTGTTGGTTAAGTGTTAAGTATTGTTGGGATGTTTTAAAGGTTGTGGTGGGACATGTGCCTATTGTTTAATGAATTTGATTAAGTTGGATTCATTTGCATTTGATACATTGTAGCTTACAGTAGAGTTATGAGTAGACCTCAAGTTAAAGTGTGTAGTGTGGTTGTTGTAGGTGTATGTTGGCCAACCGACTGTGGTTGAGTAAAACTAGTGTCACACAACCTCAAGAGTCAAAACAGGCTTGGGGAAACTTAGGTTCTTGTAGAAAAATTCTAGCAAACTGTAGGTTCATGACAAATCGTATCAAAGCAGTGCAAATGTTCATTATGTTTGACCAAACTTGAGGCAAATTAGTAGGTTTGGGGACAAAATCAACCACAAGAGTGACTTAAAGGTTGGAACAAAAACTTTGTTCCTTTTTTAATCAAGCAATCAAGACTACATTTTTGCACAAAAGTTGAATACTTCAACCTCTCTTAACCATGACTTAGAAGGGCACTTCAAGCTTCGGTGGCAAGTTAAGCAGGTTGACAAAAGTAGGCTGAGGTAGTAAAGTAGATTGAGTCTTTGAGACTTCGGGTAGATTCTTTGCCCATACCTATATGCAGATGGATGGTGCAAAAGAAGAGTATGTGATGACAATGAAGCAATTGAAATTGCCCAAATCTAGTGTTAAGAATGTTGTTTGTTTCCTTTATTATCAGAATCATTTTGCTATTGATTTTCCTTTGAAGAAGATGTTGGAAGACTTGGAAGTACTCCAAGTGCAAAAAATTTAGAAGATAAAAACAACAGTGTTGGGAGGAGCCCAAGTGTACCAAACTTCAAAGGCATAGGTTCTTGATAGGCAAATTTAGGGTAGTAGTTTGGTAGGCAAGTGTACCAAACTTTTGCATGTAGTTTAATATATTTGTGTTAATTAATTCCATAAATTCAACTTAACAAGTTATATTTGTGTTGATGGGTTGAATTTGTTGTTTGGATGGACTCTATGGTATGTAATCTTAGTTGGATTTCCAATATACTTTTAAACCATATTTTCATTTTATTTTTTAGTACTATTAGATATTATATCTTACCTCATTTTATGGTTAACATTGTATAACAAAAACATGCGTTGTGTTATGTAATTAATACTAACATGTAATATTGATTTTTTTTGTCAGAATGCTATAGGTAATGATTGCCAAGACGATGATCCAAATTATGTTCAACATATATCAAGAGATGATGAGGATGAGGATGAGGATGATGGTGGTGAAGGAGGAGATGATGATGATAGTTGCGGTGTTGGTGATGATGTGGATCAGAGTAATGAGGATGGTCAAGATGATTATGAGGATGATCTTGGCGGTGGTAGCTAGGCATGCACATGCATTGTTTTTTATGAAGAAATTATTGTGTAGAATGACATTGTTATGTTTAGATGGCTGTTGTGAATTTACCCTATATCAATGAGACATTTTGATTTTGTAATCATACGATGAGTTTGATTTATGTATGTTGTTAATTTATCGTAGAATAACGATATTCATGAAATATTTTGATTTGTTAATCATATTTGAATTTTAGTTGTTTTGATTAAAAATAATACTGATTTTATTAGTATTATGTTGCTATTTCATACATGTTTTGAAAATTGTTAATGGCACATTGTTATTTTTTTGGATGGATGTTGTCAATTTCTCTTAAATTTCTTTACAAATGATTTTGAATTGTGATATCTGCTTTAATGATATTTAGAAACTATTATATATTTCACTATGAATCTATAAAGGGGGTCATATATGTAAAGAAAAATATACTCTATATAAGAAGTCAAATGCAGATGTAACCATTGATGCAAAATTGAAAGTAAAATTGGATGTTAAACTAGGAATTAATACAAAATGCAAACAATTGACATACAAAGTGTTTTAAATTAGAAGTGAAAAATTGTGCAATAGTTGAAACAAAGAAGGGAACAAAACATGGCATACAAAAGGATATCAAATTGGGCAAAAACAAGGACACATAAATGGGCACCAAATTAGATGCAAAAAAAGACAACAACTAGATGTAAAATAAGATGCAAAGTTGAGCGTTAAAAGGAAGCAAAAAACGTTACAAATTAATATGCCAAATGATGATGCAAATAATGGTGTAAATTTGGGATGCAAACTTGGGTGCAAAAAAGGAAAAAAAAAAAGATGTAAGAAAAGACATAAAACAAGATGCAAAATGGGGCTGAAAAAAGGTGAAACCAAGGATGCCATATTGGATGTAAAAAATGATTCCTAATCACATGCAAATTTAGGCTCGAACTCAGACACAAAATTATATGCAAATGTGGACACAAAATGAGGCAAAAAAAGATGCAAATTTGGATGGTGAAAACGATGTAAAACTAGACACCAAAGAAATGCAAAATTGGATGAAAAAGTCGGTGTAAATAATGGTGCAACATTGGACACAAGTAGACAAAAAATGGTGCAAAAAGGGGCATAAAATAGCTTAAAATTGGATGCAAAACTTGGTGCAAAAACAAATACAAAATTAGACGTAAAAAATGGCTCTACATTGAATGTACCATTAGACACAAAATAAGATGCAAAGGTGGACTCAACATAAGATGCAAATATAAATGCAAATTTGGATGCTCAAAATGATGTAACATTAGATGCAAGAGATGGTGTTAAAAATGATGCAAAATTGGATGAAACAAATGACGCAAAATATGGTGCAAAATGAGATGGGAAAAATGGAGACAAATCAAACGTAAATGTGGATGTAAAAAATGGTCCAAAAAAAGATGCAAAAATGGGCACAAAAATGGATGCAAAATTTGGTGCTAAATCAAATTCAACACATGGTGCAAAGATAGGCACCAAATCTGGTGCAAAAATAGAAGCAAAAACTAGTGTAAGACTAGATACAAAACCTGGCGTAAGATTAGATGCAAAAACTGACACAAAATGGATGCATAAAAAGACGTTAAATTGGATTCAAAATACAGTGTAAACTTGATGCAAATGATGGTGTAAAAATGGAAGCAAAGAATGACACAAAATAGGAAGCAAAAGAGAATGAAAAATAGATGCAAAAAATGACACAAAACTAGAAGCAAAACCTGTCATAAAATAAGATGCAAATCTTGGTTCAAAATTTGACGCAATAAATGATGCATAGTTTGGTGTAAAAAATGATGCAAAATCTAGTGTGAAAAAGGATGCAAAATCAGGTGCAAAAAAGGACGCTTTAAAAATTGTACAATAGAGCCAGATTTAGCGCCAGGTTGCTCATCACAATTACAAAAAAAATGCACTAAAATCTGGCGCTAAATCTGGCGCAAATCGCTGGTTTTGTTGTAGTGTTGAAATAACTTGTCACACTATTATGGTCTGTCATTAGTAAAAATATTTTTCCTAAAAGATAGTGCATCCATACTTTCAATGCATGGACAATAGTGGTTAATTCCAAATCATATGCAGAATATATTTGATCATGCTCCTCCATATTTCATGACTAATACGCTATCATGTTCCCATACAGCGTTAGTACTTCCCCTACCCCTTCTTGATAAGCATCTGTGCAGATCACAAATTCCTTGTTTGGATCAACAATATTTAATAGAGGGGTAGTAGTTAATAGATGTTTTAATTGTTCAAAGCTTTGCTGACAGTCACTGGTCCACTTCAAAAAAATCCTTTCTTTTGTAAGGAGGTAATGGGGTAAACCGAGAGAATCCCTCAATAACATGATGGTAATACCCCGCCAGACCATTATGTATCAAGTATGAATATTTTTTTTTAAATGTTAGTAATTTTCATGTTAATTTTTAAAAGTTTTGATGCAGCAGCAAACCCTTTTTTTTAGAGGGCTTATCCCCTTTTTTAGTTAAAGTGACTTAACTATAAACAACTACAGTCCTCATGAATCTTACTCAACCATGGGTAGATGCTAGTCTTTTGAAAATTTTTGGACACTCGAGTTAGTCTAGATCCACCAAGTCATCTAGAAATCTTATGAAGTTTTGGCTTTTGTTTGTAAAAGTTTGTGATGTAGCCTACTCTTTCTACATGCAACAGAAATCAAAGGAAAAATTTACAAAAAAACAACATATATCTTACATTACTAAAATTAAAATATCATAAAAATCAATTAAATAAATTATAACTATGTTTTAAATTATTTTATTAAATTATAAAAAAGAATTAATATATGAGGAAAATGTGTATACATTTAAATATTTTTAACCATTAAGATTCATCCCCACTTTACCATCAATATTCTTAACCTGTAAATAGCCCTTGTTATAATGTCATGGGCCAATAAGATGATTTTTCAATACCACATGCCCTAGAAAACCATAACTTATTTTACAATCAAAATATTTTATATGTATTTTATTTCATTTAATTTTATAGAATTTTTTTAACTAAATGATATGATGAACCGATATCCAATATATTGTTGTAATGGTCTTGTGCTTGCATGAAGATGCTACCCAATTTCGATTCAACAAGAGTGTATAAAGCATACAAATTTCAAGAATGCATTTTTGTTCTCATAAATGTGAGCACATTCCTTTTTTACTAGCTTTGGCCTTTGCCAAACCTCCACATCGAGATTCTCACATAGCCTAGGAATGTACACATGTTATTTAAATAATTGCATGCATGCAATATTAAAAAAATAATGCTTGTGTGTTCCTTTGAGCATAAAAAAAATAAGGGATTCAAAAAAGGCGGGGAGAGATGGGAAGAGGGAGAAAGGAATGGGGAAAGAGAGGGAGAGAGGGAGAGAGAGACTAGGAGCAAGAGTGAGAGATAAAGGGATAGGTAGAGAGAGGGGGATAGAGGGACTGGGGTGGTTAAAGAGAGAGAGATAGAGATGGGGGGCTTAGGGAAGGGGGAGGAGAAAGAGAGAAGGGAGGAGGAGGATAAATGGGGGGTGGGCAGAGGGGACAGGGGTGGGGGAGAGAGTGATGAGGAAAGGAGGATAGGGGGGATAGGGAAATGGAGAGAGAGTTAGAAAGGGAGATAGGGATTAGGGAAAGATATAAAGGGATAGCAAAATGGGTGGAGAGAGAAGAAGGGTTAGGGAGAGAGAGAGAGAGAGAGAGAGAGAGAGAGAGAGAGGGACATGCACACATACAAACACATATGTATATATAGAGAGAGAGATATGAATGGGGGAATAGTGAAAGTGGGAGAGAGATATGGGGAAAAGAAGATAGAGAGAAACAAGGGAAATAAATACAACACCAAATAAATAAGACAATCACCAACTAATTATATGTGTGATTTTCCTATACGCACTCTTCGTATATATAAAAGTTGTGCATATACAAAAGCCATCTCTTGTATATTCATAACTTTTGTATATGCACATAGATGGAATATGGCTTCTACATATGTGTGAATTTCATATATGTACACTTCCATATCTATGCGCATATACATAAGTACACATATACAAGAAACATCTTTCATATTATGTAGCTTCTGTATATGCAATGATATATATGGAAGTGTACATATATTGAAGTCATGCATATGTGGAGATATAGAAGTAAATATATGAAATTCAACTTCAATATATGCACTTCTATTTCTATGTGCATCTATAGAAGTTGCACAGATACAATAGATGGCTTATTTACTTCTTCTTGAATAGTCTCTCGAACTCACTCCAAGTCAAGTCCTCCTCATGAATACATTTGACATTCTTCACATATTCCCACCAAATTTCTGCTTTACCTTTGAGATTGAATGTAGCTATTTTGGCTTTCATGTTCTCTGAATAATCATGTAACCTGAAGAACTTCCTTATACCAAGCAACCATGCATATGCATCCTTTGATTTCTTCATCTCTCCATCAAAGGTAGGTGGCTTTGCTTTCTTAAACTCGTCTGACAAATATCCTTATCACTCCTCCTGTAAGGATGATAATAATGATGATCATGGTGCCTATCTAAACCAAAACTAGAATAGTGCATGTGTCCGTCCCCTCTCCTATCTAGAGTGTCCAACGACCTTCCATCTCTCATATGACCCAAAGTGGTCCCTGTCGTTGTAAATCTGAAAAACTCTGAAGTATCACTGCATTTACCTATGCTTGTTTTGTCCTGTTCCTGTGTGATTATGTCACTGTCTACCTTACAATTCCTTATTTCTGTCTTTAAGCTTCTCAATGTGTAAGCCAAATCAGAAGAGTGCCCAACACCACATTGTTCATCTGATCCATAGGGAGAGTCTTGCGAACTGTAGTCTACCATCTTGCTAGTCATCTTTGATATTTCTTCCTGCAAGGTATATCATGTTAACTAAAACAAATCACAATAAACCAATGTAACATAGAATAGACTAGGGAGGACATATCATCTGCAATATCAACAAATAAGTATGATACATGTATAACATAATCATGACAGCATATAGAAACATAACACATAAGCATATAGCCATGTACCCATCATTCTAGCTAGAGTCCAGTCATCAATGGATGACCATATGAACTACACATCCCATGACCTCATGCATGAAAACAACCACCACTTCACTGTACACTTGACCTCATGTGAACATTAACATGCATAAGAAATGCATAATCAACCACACACTCATAATGACACAATCGACAACAACACCATCAAATTTCTATGGCAACACCACTACAACCATGACTCATACCATACAAATGCAATAAGAACGTGGCCTTACAACAAAAGGGACGCACATGCAACTGCCACGAATGCATGACCAACACCCAACCTGTCCAATCTAAGGGATGAACCATGGTCTGATACCACTCTGTAACACCCTCCTCCACATTTACCCAAGTAACCAGCCAACTGGGGTAAACATGTGACGAGAAGTTACTATGACATGATTTGACCTCCTAAGTCACAATATGGAAGTGGAGCCGATGAAAACACACTAGACATACCTTCAAAATTAGCAACATGACTCCTAAGAACAATCCCAACCATTATCTTAATCATCCCATGGGTCCCATTGAGGTTTTAGACCACTTGACCCCCGTACGCTCCCATTCTCTGGGCCTGAAAGTATCTAGGAGGCTCTGGACGCTCTCGTGACAAGGCATGATAGTGTACAGGGACTATTTTTCTCATTTTTGTGCTAGCGTCCCCTGGATTTGAGCCACTTTTTCAAGCCTAGAGCCCAAGTCACTCCCCAGAATTAAATGAAACCTTCAAAACATAAATATAATCAGGAAATGATGACACAAGTGCAATTACTTAAATAAGCCCTTGAATAGACCCCTACTAGCCATTACATGCATTTTTTCAAACATATCACAAACATGTATTCTACAGGTGTAAATAATAGGTCTAAGCATAGGGGTCTCATACTCATATGAGAATCACTAAGAATCATTGATGCCTCAACACATTAGCTGGAGTTTCATCCATTAGGTCATAGATACATTTTTCATTCATTTACAAGTAAAAACTTGATGAGCGGCATACATAGCTACTATCATAAATCATATACATAACAAACATAATAACAACAGAAATACCAAAGAAATCATAGCCATATGATCCACATATAAACCAGTATAATACTCATAGAAGTACAAGGAGAAATAACCTCAAATTGATGATGCAAAATCCAAACCCAGGATGGGACTACCACGTTCCAACTGACCATAGAATGGCTAAGACAAATCTCTCTTCAGCCATTCACCCCTGTGCCATATTCCAAGCATAAATTTGGGATCTCATAGAAAACATAAATCCAAAACCATCCAAGGCTTCCAAAAGCCAACCACCTCAACCCATGAAATAATGATTCCACCTCACATTCGGACAACACAAAACCATCACTAGATTAGTCTCTACCGAAGCCATACAGGGCTCTAGAGCGTTTGCTCCAACCAAGGCTTCCAAGACTAGTAACTCAACCCACAACTATCGTCGGGCTTCCAGAGCATTTGTCCAACCAGGGCTTCGAGGACTAGTAACTCAACCCACCAAGGGCTTCCAGAGCATTTTTCCAACCAAGACTTCTAGCACTAGTAACTCAACCCAAGTTGTTGCATGACTTCTAAAGTGTTTGTTAAACAAGGGCTTCCAGGAACTAATAACTCAACCCAAGCTAAAGGAAACATGAGAACCAACTATAAAACAAAGAAATAAATCCACAACACCATGGTTATCTAGTAAATCAGAAGGCTAGGAAAATCCACTGTTAATCAAGGCAATCCCCCATGTGAGTGATAGATCATGACCAATAAACCACATGCATATTCCAGGCATGCCAAAACTAGTGAGGAAAACATACATGCAACTTGCTACCTGCAAGCCAAATCTGATGTAGCTATTGATCCTGATGTCCTCTTATGCTTTCCTTCTCTTCCTTTGCCTTCTTGCTCCAAAACATCCAAGTATGCCACACTCCTCCAAGAGTGCTCCAAGAAACTTTGTGTGTCCAAGAGTATGAGAGAAAAAGAATAGAGAGAGAGCTCCAAAACTAAATTGACAAAAGTCAGTGAACTGATCCTTAAATGCATTTTTATTAATGAGGCATCTATTTTTCTTCATTTTTCATTATTTACCTTCATTTTTCTCCTCACATGCAACCTGTGACCTTTCACCTCCTTTTTCTCCTAATTTCCATTGTTCTCATAAATAAATGTGCCAAAATGTCATTTTTCCTTTCCAAGGCCTTATCCATTTCCTTTGCCAATTTCCTTAACCATATTAACCAAAATGAAAGCCCACACTAGGATGTCTTGCTCAATGTTCAGCTTCAAATAAGTGTCCCATCAACCATGGTTATTATTTTGCTTTTATTAACTTTTATTACATGGAATTTTCACCAGGGTTGTTACACCAACAAACCAAATTTTCTTTTTCTTTCAAACCTTCTAGTTCCTCCATATAAATGTCTTATTCCAATTAGACATAAAGGAAGGTGGTATTTAAATCTAATTCTCACCATCCTCATAGAACACACTTATTAGATACATCATCTATCTTAGTTCTATGATCATATAGATTATACACAAATATTTCACATCCAAATATTTTTAGGTGATATTAATTTACCTCTTTACTACTCCAAACTTCTTTGTGAATTCCATCGTCCAAAGGTGTAATAGGACATTGATTTATGAGGTACAAAGCTATGTTTATGGCATCTTAAAATACTTTTCCAATCTGTAATTTGACAAAACACTCCTCACCTTCTCCATTATGTTTTGATACATTTTTTTTGTGGTACCATTCTATTGAAGAGTAAGAGGGATAACCTATTGAGGATTAATAGGGACAATATTCTCATACTTAGTGCCAAACCTATTAAAATACACTTTTAATGTGTTATATCAATATTCTTCATGGTTATCTATTCTAAAACACTTTTCTTTCAACAAGAACCCTAAAACACTTCTATGTCAACAACAAGATGAAACTTCTGAGATATCGTGAACACTTCACATTTGTTCCTACAAGGTAGGCCCAAATGTTATATAACCACCATTTATAAATGTGACAAAGTATGAGGCTCTTGGTAATGAATTAATGATTATTAGATAAAACAAATGTATTAATCCTTGGAAATCTACTTTTCATTCATGGCCACTTCTAACAAATGAAACCCTTAGTTTCCTACCATATTTGAAATGCTCACAAAAGTTATGATTATATAATTTTAAAAGTGGAAGTGGAATTTTAACAACATTTTTTCTATTACTATTAATGTATGCAATGTTACTACTTGTGTCCTCTAGTCATGAGAAATACCCCTTTACTAATCTTCCAAAAAAAACTTGTAAAGAAACTTTCATCATCCAATTTTTCTACAAAGATCACAATCATGGGAATGTCTACAACATGCCTAACCTCTTTCATTAAAATATGTTGTACTTCCTTTGTTTTGATATTGATATCTCTCACTCCAACAATGTTTCAAAAGTGATGGTTTACAAAATGCACTTTATCATAATTACTAAGATAATATGCAACAATATATCTTATACCTAGGATCACATCAACAATCTAATCAATGCTACATGATGATGGAAGAATCCAATCAATTTTACAAGTTAAAGTGTATAAACATGCAACTTCCATTAAAACCATATATAAAACTTTACCATGTGCGTCATGAAATTTAAAGGTTCATTTTTAATTTGTGATGGCTAACATCATGGAATTTGAAAGTTCTCTTGGCGTAGAAGTTCTCTGTTTGGATCTCCCATTCATCCAATTGAACACATTCTTAAGATACATCTAATATTATTTTCCTCATCCAAAAACTTATAAATTCACATAAATTCTCCCCATGGCTAGGTTGTATAAATTCATATAAATTCTCCGTATGATTAGGTTGTATACCACCTATGCACGCATCTGTGTGAAAATGGACTTTAGCTCCGGATTCCTAGTCGAAATACATCTAGCAAGTAAAGACTATGCATGGAATCAGAAACTCGATTATGAAAGTGTCTTCTTCAGATGTTGATCCTGCTTTGAGACAGGCCACCTAGCCAAAAATTGCCCAAAAGCCTCCCAGAAAAATTCTGCTAGAAAAAATCCCCACAGATCTACATGGTGGGAAGGAGCACAAAAAGAACACTACACTGTCATCAAATAAGAATGCTCTCAAGAAAAATCTGAATCATAAGAAATCAGGCAAGAAAGAAACAACTCTCAAGACAAGCAGGGGGAAAGCCCCGCCCAACAACAAAAGAGTGAACTCAACAACCCCTCAAGCATCAACAGTTATGAAGATTTGAATACCGCACAAAAAAAATCTTCATTTAACGGCAAAGCAGATCTCCTAGACCAAACTTCTTCTCCGACTATCTTTAAAAGGACGAACACAATAGATCGCAAAGCTAAGACACTAATGTCCCAAGAACCAGAAGAGATGAAGGAGATGCAAGATAAATAAAGTTGGAAAACCATAGAGAGAAAAAAGAAAGCTACAGCACCAATCTCGCCAAGAAAGACGAGGAGCCAGACAATTAGAAACTAAGAAAATTATAGGTCCGATAGACCAATTTGGTCTGGGTGGACGTTAACCATCATCATCGTCATCATCATCATCATCATAAATTATCCATTAAGAAAACTCAATACCATGTTTTTATCATATCTTATTTCTTGCCACATTAAATTAAAAATTCTTTATTTACACTTACTAATTGTGTCAATACATTTTTGTGTAGCTTGATCCAATATTTATCTATCATTTAGTGAAAAAAATCTTTATTCCTCTCTCAAAATAACTATAGATATGATTATCCATGCTAAATAGGACGCAAATATCACAAGAACATGGGGTTGTTAAATTAGACATGCTTCACACCACAAATAGCCTAACACCTTGGTAATCTCAAACTGATCTACTCTTTTAATAATCTGACTTGACCTTACAACTATCTATGTAGCTTCTTTAATCACCTAACCTAACCTTACCACTTTCTATGTAGTTGGTCGTCGAGTCTCCCCGTGCCCCAAACTTGAACCAATGTAAGAGCATCTAAAGTAGTAGATCTAAAAAACAAACAAAACCAATGTAAGAGTGTCTAAAGTAGCAGATCTAAAAAGACAAACCAAGTAGCCAAAACAAATTTCAAATATATTCCATTATTCTCTCTACCACACATTGACATAGACAAAAAAGTTTACATATATAAAAGCTTGATTGATACGCTATGGTGAGGCATCCAAAAATACATCAATTTAGGAGAGTACCTTTTGCTAGAAATTTCTGGTCATTTAATAAATTATATCTTGCTACCTACTTGTCTATGATGAGTGGGTAATGCTCAGTCTTTATAGATGGAGAATTTTTAGAGATGTTTGGAATTTGGGTTCACATTCAACAATAGCCTAATATAAAAATGTAACAATTCGATCGATTAATAAATTAATAGGAAAATGTACAAGATTGGTGTCATTGTTTTCATGATTATTTGAATTTCGGATACATTTTTACTGTACATGGATGCCATCATCCATATTACATATGATTCAAGAAATCTTACCTGAGCTTGTAACATTATATCTGTGCGGTGATTTTTCTTTTCAAACTATATTCGCCTCAGCAATCAACACATCTAGCAGGGCCACTGAACGAATGTGAGCAGAGATGAGCATCAACTTGAAGATTGATGTGATATATTGATCAGAAGGTTTAGAAGGTTGAAGGATATATGTTTATTGTTTCAAATTTAGTTTGGCTTGTTCAGGCCGCTTTCTCGTAAAATAAATATTTAGTGACCCATCAAATATCTAGGTTAACAACGAACCGAGATTATAGAAATCGATAAAAGGAATAATCAAATGTAAATAAAAACAAATTCAGTGTATATTTGGTTGAATTTAACTATCCAACATTCTTCCTCATATCTGTCGACTAGTAGTTTCCTTGCAACAAATGTCTCTCTCTCCTGCAACTCTAAGTTTACACAAACTATCCATCCCCTTAACTAATTGTTAGAAAAGAGAGAGAGAGCGAGAGATTGTTCACACAACATAAAACACACTATCGTATATTTATTAATCACATAACATATTACATATGTAGTTGTAGATCACCACTAGCTTCTAGATGATAAGATTCGAAGAAGGTGGATCTATCACTAGTAGAAAATGATAAATTAGTGGCTAGGTGACTAAAAATGTTAGTCACCCCAGCTTTTCCAAGTGAAATACTACTGAAAATGAGATATCTTAAGTGACCAAACTAAAAACGACTGACATAAGTCACTAATTTAGTCGCGGGTTAAAATATGTTACTATCTAATAAGTAATACAACTAAAAATGACTAACATGAATGACCAATTTAGTCTAAGAACAAGAATACAACTACCTAACAAGTACCACAATAATATGAATCCATTTTTTATGTTAATCATCTTAATTGTGTCAAGCAATATAAACTTACAAGTGATAGGGGCTTGAAAGGCTGTTAAGGATTGGTTCAAAGGTTATCCTTCCTCAAACACTTCTTCATCCTCACATGGTGTATAGGTGAGCCAACTTTGCATTATTTATCTCTAATAATTTGTAATTTTATAAATATATTTTTTAATAAAAAAATTATTTTATATATTTTTTAAAAATCTATTCATTGAATCTAATTGGATCTAGTTCCAATTTGAAATTAATTTGAAGAGAAATTTTAATTTTTGAGACTATAATATCAAATAGAAAATATTTTAATTTCATATTAACCAACATAGATCCATCTTAACCCCAAATGTATCAAGTGCCGAGAGGGATCCAATCTCTCGAGGTGAAAACCTTTTTTTCTAGTGAAAAGCTTGAGTAAAGGTTAGCACCTCGAGAGATTGGATCCCTCTCGACACTTGATAGTTATAGGGTTAATATGGATCTAGGTTGGCTATATAATACTATATAATATCTATATTTGTATTTGTGTCTCTTTGTTATTCCCTCTCTCTATCTCACCCCCGAAACATACATGCAATCTCTATCTCCCTCTCTTCCCCTTCTCTATCTATCCCTCTCTTCCCCTTGTGTCTCTCTATATATATATCCTTCTCTCTAGTCCCTCCCACTCTCTTCTCTCCCTCACTCTCTCTCCATGACTCCCTTGTCACCCCCTCTCTCTCCACTTTTCTCCCTCTATGTTTTTCTTGTTCCCTCCCTCTCTTGCCCCCTCCAATTCCATATCTCTCTCCTCATCTCTATATTCCTTCCTCTCTATCCCTTATCTCCAACCTCCCTCTATCTCTCCCCCCAAATAACTCTCCCTCTCTCTCTCTATTCCACCCAACTCTATCACTATCTCCCTCCCTCCCTGTCCTTCTCCATCTCTATGTCTCCATCTCTCTCCCTTCCCCTTCTCTCCCTATCTGTATCCTCTCCTCTTATTTATCTTCCCTCCTCTCCTCTCTCCCTTCTCACTCCTCTCTCTCTCCACCTCTATCTCTCTATGTATTTGTTCTTTCCTCCCTCTCTCTCTCCTCTCTCTTCCTTCCTCTCGCTCCCTCTCTCACACCTCACTCTCTCATCCCCCATCACTCTCTCTTTCTCTCTCTCTGTGCCCTCAAACTTTTTGAATATCTCCCTCTCTCTCTCCGCCCCCTTCCCAACTCTCTCTTAAATTTGATCACATTGTATTATGTTTAAGAAAATATCTAAATTAAGAAAACCTAATTGGTTGTAAAATATTTAACCTATATTTTGGATCAGCAATGTCAAAAGAAAATAAAATAATGAAAAACTTTAGAAATTATAAATCTATTATAATTAGTAAATTTTCTTTCTCCCATCCCTTGGATCCTTAGCTAAGATGGATCTATGCTGATTATATATATATATATATATATAACCGACATAGATCCATCTTAGCTTCATTTTATTAAAACCTTAATTTAATTTCTAATGTTGTAAAATTGAATTAAAATAAATATTTTTAATATGAAATAAGTTATGGCTTTTTGGCATGTGGTATTGATAAGTCATGGTATTGGCCCATGGTATTGTAACAAAGTTGATTTACATGTTAATATCCATGGTAAAGTGAGGGTGAATATTCATGGTTATAAAATATTTTGATTGTAATAATTTAAGTTATGGTTTTTTTTGCATGTGGTATTGATAAGCCATGGTATTGGACCATGGTATTGTAACAAAGCCGATTTACAAGTTAGTATCCAGGATAAAGTGAGCGTGAATATCCATGGTAAAGTGAGTGTGAATATCCATGGTTATAAAATATTTTGATTGTAAAATAATTTATGTTTTTTGGGCATGTGGTATTGATAATCCATGGTATTGACCCATGGTATTGTAACAAAGTGAATATCCATGGTAAAGTGAGTGTGAATATCCATGGTTATAAAATATTTTGATTGTAAAATAATTTATGTTTTTTGGGCATGTGGTATTGATAATCCATGGTATTGACCCATGGTATTGTAACAAAGGCTATTTTTTACAAGGTAATAATATCTACCGTAATGTGCGGGTGAATATCCATGGTTAAGAATCTTGACATATTGTTATAAAACATTTTGGTTGTGAAATAAGTTATGGTTTTTTGACTTGTAGTATTGATAAACCATGGTATTGGCCCATGGTATTATAACAAAGCCTATTCCCAAATTAATAATAAATTCAAAATATAACAAATTGAATTTTATTGTTTTTATTCATTTAACTTTTTATTATTAATTGAGGCCATATTTAAATGTTTACACTCATACCCCGGATGCGGGTGGATAGACAACATTCAATTCTGATTGGACAGGGGTGACGCGAGTTGGGTCGACACCTACCTACCTAGTACAAAATGAATACTCGGTTTATGAACAGAGGCTCTCGGTATTTGGAAAGTGCAGTGCTCATTTGTTTCATGTCAAGCGGCTCTGGATCTCCCATTCTGTCTGACACTCTGGTTAATGCCTTCACACGCTCCGGCTCATCTCAGACCTCGGCTCTATTCATTGTAATAGTAATGGCGGATGCTTCTCGATGTGTGAAGGAGGCAGATACTTTAAGGCTCAGCTATGAGCTTGCTGTGGAGCCGCTTTCGTCGATTCATCTGCATTACTATACCGCTTCTGGTCTCAGCTATGGTTTCTGTCTATATAATGTTGGCTTTGTCATCTTTGTTACCTCTTGTAGTTTGAAAGGGGAGGCTGCTCTGAAGCTCTGCTCTGGTCTTTTTGTGGAGCCGCCTCCATCAATCCCTTGGTTTTTCTCTTGGGCCTCTAGACTTCGCTTTGTCGTTCTTCTGATTTTCTCTGGCCCTATCATTGCTGCTACCCCGCCTCGCTTTTCTCCTGCTGCTTTTGTCTCCCCAATGCCTCGTCGACGCCATAGAATGCGGTCCCGTAGGGGCCATCTTCGGCACGTGTCTTCTAGCCCTTCCTCAAATTTTCCTTCCCTTTCCAGCGATTTCTCTGTCGGCCAGTACCCTCGCACCTGAAGTAGGAGAGGGCGTCTTCTTTCAGCTAGCCACTATCCTATGCCTTCTCCCTCATCTGGCTTCGTGCTCTTCACCTTCAACTGCTCTCTGAACTGCCCTAGGATTACCGCTCACATTTCGGTGGTCTTCCATGAGGAAGCCCGGGAGGGGGAGTCTAGCACTCATCAGGAGGGCCCTGGCTCTGTCACTGTTCCGACTTCGAACCTCCAGTTGGGATTGGCAACGCATATTTACATGTTCCAGTTGCTCAAGCTCTCAGCGCTCAGGTGGTGGTGATGGCACAGGCTGACCCTGGTCCTTCCAATTCTGAAGCTGCTCTTGCAGGGGATTTGTCTGATACAGGTTGGTGCCGTATAGTTGAAGAGCCTCCAGATGATTAGATTGCTTACTGTTGTCTTGCTATCATGCCATGCGGCCCATACTATTGGGCAAGCTTTTTTTCAGATTGCTGTGTGGAATTTTAGTTCATTTTTTAATTTTTGTAAACTCTGCAATATCAAGAAGATCATAACTTGTTCCCCTGCGTGGGTTCCGATAACTGGTTCAAGACTGAGCTCCTTGATATGGGGCAGTGTCCTTCTATGCTTATCTTGACAACTTTGCCTCTCTTCAAGGTAGTGTTTTTGACTTCGGTCAGGTTGTAATTTTACTCCCTTTATGTTAATAGATTAATCTTATTTAGAAAAAAAAAAATAAAATTTACACTCATCCCAATATCATTATTTACTTCTTCTTCTTCTTTTAATTTAGGGTCTTATGCAAAAATAACAAATTCTTATTAAAAATAAATCATTTAACCTAATTGCAATTTATATATTTTATTTTATATTATAAATATTTCTTTTATTTTTTCCATTATAAATACTTCTTTTCTTTTTCATTTCGAGTTTAGTGCTGGGTTCAAATAAAATATTTATAGATTACAACATCACATTGTAGCATGGAATTTTTCTCTGCTTTGTTGATATTTGCGTGGAAATGCCAGAAGAAGGAATACCATCATATGGATTTCATGGGATTCGATTCCGAGATGGGGTTTGCATGGGAAACACGTTATAATAGCATCAACGATTAGATGGAGGAAGGCAAAGGTCATTGGTTGTGGAGATTTTGGCCATTTTTACATGGGTATGAATTTGGTCTCTGGTGAGTTCTTCCTTTTTACTAAAGATGATTTTTGTTCTTATGGGTAAACAATTTCGAGGGTTTACATAATCAAAGCATAAATTTCATCTACATTGGAGGGTTTAATAATTACTCTAGAGAATTCTTTCTTTCTACTAAAGATGATTTGTGTTCTTATAGGTAAACAATTTCGAAATTTTATATAAAATCATTAATAGAGTCGGACTGTGTATGCCCACCATTAAATTTATAATTATTTAAATCTAATAGTCATTAATTAGCCTCTGGCCTGTTAAATATCAGTTCCCTTGTTTAGGAAAGCCCGGGCAGCGGCCTGTAGTGTTCCCATTATCCAGAGGCCATAGTGACTTTCAGCGATTTAAGGACACGTATAGCCAGTTGGTTACAATTGACTTGGGTTAAGTCTTGGCTTTAGAGTTACGGAAATAATTTAATTCTGTACCTTACAATCACTGTGACCTTTAGTCATCTGAATCTGTCCCTGAAATTTTTGGTCGCTACGCGCTTTAACCATGATTGAAAAATTACGATAATTATAATCATTTAAAAATATAATATATTATCATATAAAGATAAAATAATCAAGGTACGTGTTCAGAAGTTTAATTTAATGAATTGAATCATAGCACGGGTCATATATGTGATTATACATGGAATTTTTAAAAATTATTTAGCATTAGAATATTTTTATAAAACTTGGTTCCATTTATTATTCAAATTTCTCATTTAAACTTTAGGTTGTACCGACATTTCCATGCTGTCGAAATGTACCGAAGGATCGTAACATTGACACATGACATCTCCCTTGTTGAAAATTGTAACAATTCTGATTTCAAATATCCATAATTAAAGTTTTTTTGGAAGCTGATAAACCATAAAAAATAAATAAGAAATGTTTCATAGATTTTTCCACCTTCAAAAGCAAAATTACTTCATTTCATGAGCCTTTTAAATATTCTTCTTTGATGCTCATGGTTGACTACGTATTCTACGTATTATGAGAATCACCTTTATATCATGTGGTCTGTACGTTAATAGAAAAAGGCGAGAACTTGTGAAACTGACCGCTAAACAGACATATATTGGATCTGGTGGGCCTACGAAAATTACATTCCCATAATTCACAGTCAATTGAAAAGGACGGGAGGGAGCAACTGCATTGAATCACCTGGTTAAGTCAGACAGAATTGATCGAGATCAGAATTAATTCTGTTCAATTTACATTCTGAGGGCGAGCTTAAATTGAGTAAATAATCGGATTACGTTTAAATCAATAGAGGGAAAATAAAAATGTGTGAAATTTGATCCAAATGGGTTATAAATGTTAATATTTAGAGAGAGCCTGTTTAAATTGAGTAATTAATCGGATTAGATTATATTTTAGCGAAGCGGTTGAGTCCTGCACCCTACATGGTGAGAGTCCAGTAGCCGAAAGTATCATTGGCTTACGCTCTAACCCGAGTAGCATGGGGCACGTGGAATCCCGTGTGAATCAGCAAGGACCACCTTGCAAGGCTAAATACTCCTGGGTGACTCATAGCGAAATAGTACCGTGAGGGAAAGGTGAAAAGAACCTCCATCGGGGAGTGAAATAGAACATGAAACCGTAAGCTCCCAGAATGGTAAATGATAATATTAATTGTACTAAGATATACTAATTTATAATAACTAATTTAACATGAGTTTAGAGAAGTCAAATTTCTTCACATACAAATTTCTTTACATTATAAATATAATGTGTTATTTTTCATTGTTAAATTATATTTTTGAGTACTAAATAGAATATATATAAAATCAAATAAACATTTTAAGCATAAAAATTTATTTTTTTAATCATATATACATTAAAATATTTTAATGATAGCCCATATACAATATTAAAATGTTTTATTTTAACAATTTTTTTTCTATATATAGATATATATGAAGTTGATATGGACATAAACTAGTTAATATAGATTTTCAAATAGTTTATTTAAATCTCTCTTCTATTCATTTTTTTATTATTATAATGGATTTTATTTTTATATGTAGAATACAATTTTTATTTTTTATTTTATTTTAAAGAGAGACGATCCTCCCCATATTAGACTATAAAATGAACTTCTAAACTCAATGATATTATAGAGCAGAAAACTAATATATAAATTTTAATATTTACATTTGTTTTTTTTATATCTTCATACCACTACTATTAATTAAATTAAATTTATAATTTATTAATGTAAATAAAAATAATAAATTTAAAAATAATTTATTAAAAAAAAAATTGTATTTAAAATAAATTGATTTATTAAATTATATTGAATAATGTAATAATATATTTATTTTTTCTTAATTATAAATATACTAACACTTTAGGTGTGATAAATCTATATTATATTCATAATAATATAAAAAAAATTATTATATTAATAATAAAATAGTCAAACTCAAACGTCTGTGATACATATTTTGATTATTTAAAAACATTTTTGGAATAATAATAAAAAATAAAATATAATTTTAATATTACTTTTTAAAACAATAAAATATTTTACTGTTATATAAAATTAAATTGTAAAATTTAATTATTATAAAGAGAATTAGCTTCATCATTTATATTTTATTAAATTATTATACTGTAAATATTAAATATTATTATATTGAGGTCTTGATATTATTATATTTGAAAGAGTAAAAATTGAAAATAAATAAGGGAAATTTACTCATGAGAGTTTATATTAAAAAATAAAAAGATAAATTAATATAAACTAACAATAAAATCCCTGACCCACAAATTCTGTAAACTCCCACTGGAGAGGTGTTAAGGTCAATAAAATAACAGTGTCCAGCTTGCGTGGCCTCAAATATTACCGCAGACATACAGTTGTTGAGAGTTCATTGAATGAGTTGCAGCAGTTGTAACCTGTCCGTGTTACTTGGAAACTAATGTAGTTGGAAATGCGCTCCACATTAAAAAAAACGTAACCAGATTTTAGCTGTGCAATGTTTTCAACTAAACCGTACAAGCGTGCAAAGGTAGCTGATCTGAAGTGACTTTTTAGCAGATAGAAATCGAAAGCTGTTTTTTCTCTCTTCTTCGGTGTGGGGGCTCTGGGTTGGTTTCCGCTGGAGGTTTATGTTGCTCTCCACTCTGCATTCGCTCGGTAAGAGGTCAGTATAATCGCTGTATCTGCTCTCCGTTTTTTTGTTCAGTTTTCTTCAGGTTCTTTTAAGTTCTCTGGATTTGTCAATTGTTTGGAAAAATTTTAAGCGCCTCTTAGTCGAATTGTGAGATAGTTTTATAGTTCTGATGTTACTCCATAAACTGGATGCTGGGAAGGATATATGACGGAGAGCGAGTCATAATATTGGAGCATCTCTTGTTTAAAAGTCTGGGGTTATCAGCATGTTTCGGTTATTACACAAATTAAAGCAGTGTATAGTTTTCTATAAACCCTGTTCAGATTTTCGAATTAAAATAGGAGCCTGGTGGTGCATATTCGAAATTTACTGTTGTTGTATAATCTGCCAAGACTCATCTTCTAGTTAAATTCCTTTTTTTCAGAAGTCTTCATAGTTTGCCTTGGGTGAAAGCTAGATAGGGTCTGCATGCTGCCTTTGCCCTCGGGTAGTTTTCAGTTCTCTATCCATCGCCACTGCTCGTGCTCCGAAAACCACTTATGGGGACCGGTTTCTACGGGACCGTGGTTTTTGCCATTTCCGGTTTTATTTTCAAAAGGCTTTTAGATATGGGTCCTTGACCGTTTTGCCTCCTCTCCTTGCCTAATTAATGCAGTTATTTTCTTAGTTAATGCCTTTGGACAGCTGTCCATTTTTTCTTCCGAGCCAATCCTTGATCAATGTGTCCTCTGACAGATGTGTCTCTATCATTTCTCCAACTTTATTCAATCCAGGTATTATATTCAGGGCTATATCAGATGATCATTTATTGTTGGTACTAACCCCGATTTGGCAATCCATATCCTAGTTATTATCCTTGGAAAGGAGATTTTTCTATATCTGAGCCATTTAAAACATTCCCATCCGAGTCTCCGTTTTTGCCAAGCTTCTGTCAGAAGGGTCTTATCCCCTCCAGTTGGCCATCCTTTTCCGGGCTTCTTCCTTTGAGGTCGGACTGATGTTCATTTATTTCCGGGTTAAAAGTCCAGATTTGATAATCTTTTTTGGACTAAATCCTCTGTCAGTACTCAGGGTTGTGAGCTGGTGACGCATGGAGGGAGGGTCTGATGTATCGGCCACGGAGGCCATGATACGTGCTACCATTCAGGCTGAGAAGGTCTGGGGTGGTGCCAAGACTGAGGGAGGGTGGCAATCCACGCTGGATGACATGGTCTTACAATCAACAAGGCAAGTGGATGACAAGGACAGAGGCCGGTCCATAAAGTCTTGTATGAAGAAGCGAAAAGATATAACAATGCCCGGATCCCTGTTAAAACCACCCCTCCGCCTGCGGCATTAAAATTGGACAGTACCCACCTCTCTGAACGGATAGATAGTCTCCAGGACCTTGCCTTGGTGGGCAGATGGCATTTCACAGAAATGGACGATTCTGCGATGAGAAAATGGCTGGAGGCACAGTGGAAGCCGCTGATTGGATATTTCCCCATTGTATCAAAGCTCATGAAGAAATGGTTTTGCTTTCATTTTTTAAATGCGGGTGATGTTGAGGTCATCCAGAATCTCCCTTGGGTATATGGAAGAAGCTTCCTTGTACTCCACAAATGGTATTTAGGATATAACCCATTGAAAAATACTCCCTCAAACAATTTAATCTAGGTCAAGCTCCCAAATCTGCCCCTAGAGTTCTAGTCTAGGGAGACTTTAACAGAGATAGGTAATTCTATTGGGAGATTTGTTTACGTTGATCCATGGTGTCTGGGGGAAAAAGACAAACGCATTGCATGGATTCTTATTGAAAAGGCCTACAGGGGCGGATTTCCTGATCATATAGAGATCGCCTGGAGGGATTTAAAAATAAAGCAAAGGCTTGATTTCTGGGGAATCCCCTTCAGGTGTTCCGCTTGCCACAAGACTGGACATCTCATAAAGAACTGTCCTCGGCGCCCGACTTTCAGAAGAAGGGTTTTTCGTGATAAGTCCAGGGTGGCATCCCCTCTGTCCTCTGTAAAAGAGAAGCTATCTCCTTCTGCCAGTTGGACTCCGACTGATCTGGAGGCTGCGCGGGACAAGAACCTGGAAATTGATTCCAACCTATCTCCTCAGTTTTACTCACAAGACCGCTCTCTGTGCATTGGTTCCAAGCCGGTATCCTCCAAGCCGGATTTTATGTCTATATCTGATTTTAATGCCGACAAAGAGTTACAATCTTTTTTGTGCCACCCTCTGTCGGAACCTTCTAATGGAAAAGCAATTCCTCCTCCCCCGTCGGTTCCAAAACCCACGAACTTTAAAGTGGGTTCACAGACCATCCATATCTCATCGTCTTCGCCTACTCCCAATAAACCCCATCACTCCTCCGAAAAGGGCAAAAAGCAGATGGTGTTTGCCATCCCATTAAATTCTCCAACCTCATCCTCTGCATATTTGTTTGAATCCCACCTCTCCTCCAAAAAAGGCAAAGAACCAATGATATCGGCCACCCCTTTAAATTCTCTGACCTCATCTCCTGCAAATTTATATGACAGCGACCTAGATTTCCTTCTCAACAAGAAATCTCTCGAGCTGGAGCCCTTAACCATCCATAAACCTCGTTTTTCTTCACCCCCGCTCATCAGCCCGAACTCCGCAAAGAATATAACTGTTAGGAAGAAAAACAATGGTGGGAGCAGACACTATCGTGGGAGGACTAAAGATGCTGATGGTGGTATAAGGAATTTGTCTCTTGTGGATGTCCCCATCCTCGACATGTCTGATAAACAGCCTCTTAGAGCTAGCGCGGCTGGTAATCCTCCCCCATGACTTTTATCATATCGATGAATATCCAAGGTCTGGGAGCAGACCTCAAATTTTTGGCACTCAAAGATCTTTTCCTTTCCGCCAAGCCAAAAATCATTCTTGTACAGGAAACTATGCACAACAAACAAGAGTCCATTTCATACTTCAGAAAAATGTTTCCCTCATGGTTCATAGCTGCCTCAGAAGCCAAGGGACTTTCGGGTGGTTTAGTGGTTATGTGGGATCCTTCCTGGATAAAAGCTAAAGCCTATAAATGTTTTGCAGGAATCCTCATCTCTGCGGTTATTAGGGGATATCCTTGTCCCATCAATATCTTGAATATCTATGCTCCTTATAAGAACAGGTCTCTTTTCTGGGATAAATTTTTTGATTCAGGGATCTTTGACATTGATTCATTAATGATTGCAGGTGATATGAATATCACTCTAAGTTCGGAAGAACGTTGGGGAAAGTGCAGGAAGTATGATCCACTCTCAGACCAAATCAAGTTCGAATTTCTCCATAGGAACCTTGTAGATGTTGCTCCATCCAAAATGATGCCTACGTGGGATAATGGAAGAGTTGAAGGGGCCTACATTGCAAAAAGGATAGACAGGTTTATCATTCATATCAGCATCATTGATAAAATGGGCATGCCTTTCTCGACCATTGAAAATGCTTTCATCTCCGATCATAAACCAATTTCCCTCAGCTGGAGGGAAAAGGGGTTCAAGTATGGGTATCCCTTTAAATTCAATAGAACATGCCTAGAGGACCCGGCTTTCAATGAAGAAATAACTAAAGCCTGGCAGGAACTATCTGCTAATTGCTCGTTTCCTCCTTTCATGACTTTTAGAGATAAAATGTCTTCTATGAGAAAAGTGGTAAAGGCATGGCAATATAATAAAAGACAAGCGGACAGACTGGCTCTTAATGAAATCCAAAAGGAAATGGATGATATCTCTAAGTTTTTGAAAGCCAATTCGGTCTCTTTCAGCATGAGATGCCGATTAAATGAATTGGAAAGAAAAAAGCAGTATATTTTAAAGGAGGAGGAGGCCTCATGGAGGCTCAAGAGCAGGGCGTTATGGCTCAAAGATGGTGATAGGAACACCAAATTCTTTCACAGGTATGCAAGTGCCAGACGGGAGAGGAACACTATATGGAAAATTAGTAATGGGCAGGAAGGTTTTCTTTTCTCTCAACAAGAAATCTCAAAGGAGGCGGTGAGACATTTTAAAGACCAATATAAAAGAAAGGAGTATAGCAGCTTTCAGGATATTCTATGGGGTATTGATCTGTTCCCCCAAATGTTTAATGATGAAGAAAATGAAGTTCTGTTCCAGGCCATAACAGAGGAGGAACTCTATGGAGTTATGAAGGCTTTTAAGAAGGATAAATGCCCAGGCCCGGACGGCTGGACAATAGAATTCTTCTTACACTTTTTCGACATCATCAAACTTGATCTTTTAAGGATGGTTGAAGCAACAAGAATTTCGGGCAGCATTCACCACATTACTTCATCCACGCTGATAGCTCTCATCCCAAAGAAATTAGAGGCGGACTCTTTTAAGGATTTTAGGCCGATCTCTTTGTGCAACATAACCTTCAAGATTATCACAAAAATTATAGCAGAGAGGATCAAAGCGACATTAGCCAGTTTCTTATCTAAGGATCAGCATGCTTTTCTAAAGGGGAGAAATATAATGGATGCAGTTGCCATCACCCAGGAAAGCCTGTTCTCCATGCTCTCAAATCGATCTGAAGCAGCTATTTTAAAAATTGATTTGCAAAGAGCTTACGACTGTTTAGACTGGGGTTTTATCAGATGTTTGTTAGCAAAGATTGGTTTGAAATCGAAGGTCATAAATTGGATCATGGCTTGTATTGAGAACGTGAATTATGTTGTCATTATTAACGGAATCCTGACCCCTTTCTTCTCAGCAGAAAGGGGGCTGCGTCAAGGATGCCCTCTATCGCCGTTGTTGTTCATTCTGGTGATGAACTCTTTGAGCCTTCACATCAATAAGGTTGTCTCAGAGAAAACGTGAAAGCCTGTGAGGATATGCAGGAACAACTTCATATCGCACAATTTATTTGTTGATGATGTGCTTATTTTTGCAATGTTGTGCAGGGTTACGTGGACTTGCCTAAATGAAATTCTATATAGGTTTCAACGAGCCACCGGTCTTCAAATTAACAAATCCAAATCCATTCTCTATCACAATGACGCCAATATGGAAATAGTGGAATGGATTTCGGCTTTGTTTGGAGTTGGCTCGAGGTCAATCAAGGATGGAGTCAAATATCTTGGTTTTCATCTTAAGGCAAAGGGTTACTCAAAAGATGATTGGAAATGGCTTATTGACAGGTATTATAAAAAGATTTCCGCTTGGGAATATAAATGTTTATCTCTGGCTGGAAGAATCATCCTAACTCGGGCAGTTCTCTCGCAACTTGTTGTTTATTGGGCTCATATCTTTTTCCTCCCAGCAAGTATCGTTCAGAAAATGAACAAGATCACTGCGAATTTTATTTGGGGTAGCAACTCAGCTCAAGGAAGATATCATCTCACTACTTTGGATAAGATTTCTAGACCGAAGATTGCAGGTGGGTGGGGTTTATTGGACTTGAGGACCTTTGGAAAGGCGCTCCTATGCAGATCTTTGTGGAGGGGCATTTTCGGTGAGGGACCATGGAGCAAAACCATCAAAATGAAATACATGCGAGGTAAAGGCTTGGAATATTGGTTTTGTTTGGGGAGGATTGGAGCAAAATATGGCTCTACCATATGGCTCAGCTTTCGCAAATTGGAACAATATTTCTTAAAGAATCTGAAATGGTGTTTTCAATCTGGCAGTAGAATTCTTATCGGAATAGATCCCATCTTGAGCGGGCGTGAGTGCATTTCTATTCCTGAAAGGATCTTATTTTTCCTTCATTGTAAAGGTATTTTCACGTGGGATAAGTTGATCGCGGGCTGGCAAGGCCCTCTTCCTATCTGGAAAACGGCTGATGATCTTGGTTTATCGGAGTCTTTGAAATGCCTTTGGATCCCTGTCAGGAATATTCTGAGAAGCTGTGGTTTCCTCCGATCCAGCCCACAGGATTATCTGGTATGGAATCTGCCAATTGCAAATTTTCAGGTATGTGTAAAGGATATTTATGCTGATATGATTAGTCTGAAGCCTGTGCACTCCTCCACGTTTCCAATAGCATTTTGGAAATCGGGATGCTCTCCCAAATTTATATATTTTTCATGGCTGGTGTTTTATAATAAAAATTTATCCTGGGAGAATTTGATGAAAAGGCAGTGGCATGGGCCGAGTAGGTGCCTTATGTGCGAATCAGAAGAGGAAACAAACTTTCACATGTTCTTCCAATGCAACTCTCTCTTGAAAATATGGTAGGTCTTGGCAAGTCTTTATGGCTTCCCTTTGGTTTCTCATGCTTCTTCTCAAGCCGCTTTTGCATGGTGGAGCTGGCAAAAAGAATCATGGAGATCGATCATTTTAATTGTTCTATGGTGTGCCTGGAGATGGAGGAATAATAAACTTTTCAACGATGCAAAGGAGCCTCTGAAGGATATTTTACAACGCATAATTCTCATTTATGAATCTATCCCCAAAAATTTTCCAAAATCGAATGCTGTCAATAGAAATGTGCAGGTGGCTCCTTCGCTCAGGACCCCGAGGGCCTTCTTCAATGGCGCATCCCAACAAAACACTTGTGGAGCTGGGGTGTTCATTCAATTGGATGAGAATCTTCAATATAATCTCTCTTGGAATGCAGGTGAGGGAACAAATAGCCTGGCAGAGGCAAAGGCCCTTGCGGGTCTTCTCGCCTTCTGTAGCTTTCTTGACATTCAGGCCATTTCTATCTATGGGGACTCCAAAACAATGGTTGATCACGTCAATGGTAAAGGTTTTGTCAGATGCCCTCACCTCGCTGTATGGATGGATCGAATTATGTTTTTTTGGAGTCTTATGAAGGGGTCTACAATTCAGCATATCTTCAGAGTTTGGAATCAGAGGGCGGATTGCCTATCTAAGGAGGGTCTTCTTATGGAATCTGGTGCTTGGTCCTTAAAGATTTCTGATGGCAGGGAGTCCTATATCATTCAGGACTTTTGTATCCCGGGATTTTGACTTCTCTATTTTGGTTCTTCTGTGCCTTTTTTGTCCTATCTCTTTTATGATCTATCCTGGCATCTGTTAGATCTGTTATGTCTATATCTCTCTCCGTTTTTGGTTCCCAGCTGGTGCTGGAGATGTCTTGTGTCTTGGCTATCTGCTCTGTAGACTCATCCTATGGGTTATATGTCCTATGTCTTTATATTTTGTATGATTGTTCTATTATACAGACTCAATATAATACAATTCAGCTTTTCTTTCTGAAAAAGAAACCGTAAAGTTGAAAGCGAACTATTGGAGTTTGGGAGGGTTTTATTTTTCGTTTTACGCAATCATGGGCGTCATTGACATTTCTCATGACTCATTTTGTGACGATTGCTTTTACGCACTCATGAAATTCAAACTCCGAATCTATTTCCACGTCAATGACCAGAAATAATGCCAATGACCAGAAATAAGGAGAGCGTGATGGAAGGGTTATTCTTACTGCCCACCCCGTGATATACCCCTCCGTACATAGTCACACTACGTTGAAAGGTTATAAATCCCCAAGTTCGCTCTCCGTACTACGTTGACACGTTGTAAATCACCAAGTTCTCCTGCTGTTCATTGGGGTACAAGTTCTCTGGTTCATTGGCTTATTTGGATAACCAATTTTTCTTAAAACAATTTTTTTTTTCTATTTTTTTTTTAAACTCTAGTTTAATTAAAAATTATGGTATATGATTTAAGTTAGTGTGGAAGTGATTTTTTACAATTATCATAATTAACAAAAGAATTAAAATAACAAATTTGTTATTAGTCATTTCGCTAGATTAAGATAGTGGGGCTAGTTAAGGAATGGTGTGTTGGTGGAGTGAAGGATGAATAGTATGGTTGATTATTTCTACTCGAATATTTATTCTCTAATTTGTTGGTATTGTATTTGTGTTAACAATGTTTCAAACACTTCTCCAATTTATTTGGTATTGTGTTTGTTTCAACAATTCTTTAACATATTACCTTTTTGAAGCTCTTAGCTCTCGCACAAATCTTGTATTTATGTTCATTGTATTTTCCTAAAGTTGATGTTCTAACTCATCTTCTTTCTAATTTTTCTTAAAGATCATTTCATATCTTCCTTGAGCAATATTCACTCAAAACTATATTCGTCCATCATCCATAAATCTCTATATCTTCAATGTTTTTGCATCCTTCTCTGTCATTTAATTGTTCCTTCCACTCTAATCTTGTAGACAAAAAGTGTAAGCATCACTTCTTATTATAGAGGTAATTACATTGCTTTGGTGTCAATAGATATTCAAAGAGTAGGTAAGAATTACTAAATTTGTTATGAACCTAATTACATATTTGAATTGAAATTTTATCATATACTTTTATGCAAAGAAGTGCTTCCATAGATACAAATTTGTAAGATAGAGGAAGGTGTGGAAGAAACCAGAAACAAATATTTCTTTATCATAAATTACTACATGGTATGACCTCATTTTTGGAAAACCTAAGCTATATCTCTATTTCTATACTACCCTAACAATATAGAACAAAATAGAATTAACCCACCCCTACATTGGACCTATCAATTTATTCATGTAAAGAGAATGAACTTGTAGATTCAAAAACTTCTACATTTGAATGGAATGTGCAAGCCCATTTATGCTCCAACACTACAATGTTCCAAACATTGGAGGAATTTCTCTAAACAATTTATTATATATAGAATCTTCAAATGTGGCAAGCCAAAAACTATGATTGTAGTATCAAAAGTAATCATTAAAGGAATTTTGAGGCTGAAAATGAGCCTCAAATCAAAAAATGTACTAACAAAGCTAACTTTAAAAGAACCAATAGGATTGAAGATGATGATCTGGGGAAAAGATGAAAACTACCTTTTTTATTGTATTTTTTGCTTATGTACTTCTAGGTTACTTCTAGGTTCTCTAAAATGTCAAGAGTAAAAAGTCATTGGATGCATAATTAAATTCCATATTAAACGAGTACCCGCTTTGCATACTTTTAACTATATCCACGTAAGAAAAATTGAGAATACATGAAAATATGTGTTGAACATGTTTTCATGTCTTCTCAATTTTTTTCGATTTAGATGTACACAATAGTATGCAAAGCAGGTACTCGTCTGATGTGAAATTTAATTCTACATCCAACGACTGTCTACTATTGACATTTGAGTGCACGTACAAAGAAATAAGTGGAAAATACAATAATAATAATAAAAAAATCTTTTTCTCTTTAAAAAATCACAAATATTATTTTATTATTTAAACTATTATTTTTCTTAAAAGTCCCATTTTAGATCTCAAAATTCCTTTAATGAATGAGAATCGACACTACTACACTTTAACTAAAGATTTTCCATTCAATAAATCAAATTTAGATTTATATAACACTTTTGCATATTTGAACGAGGTGATAAATTAAAATTAACATACAATTGTTACAATCTTCACCATAGTCATAGATTCTAGTTGACAGTGTTGAGAGAGGTCCCTACTTCTATTTGTAAAGAGGCCATTAAGGGTAAATATTAGTATTAGCATACTCATGATAAGTTGAAACATCAAAAGCTATAGCAAGTTGTGGATACCTGATAACGAAGTGTAGTGGTGTTAGCATTATGCTCTAGGGGGATAAGCCTTTTCCCCTATTTGAAACAAATTTGACAAGGAAAAGACTCCCATTTGGTTAAAGAGGCCATTAAAGGTAAATAATAGTATTAGTATACTCATAATAAGTTGAAACATCAATAGCTATTGCAAGTTGTGATACCAGTTAAGTGTAATGGTGTTAACATTAAACTCTAATGGAATAAGCCTTTTCCCATGACAAGGCGAAGACTCCCATTTGGATAAATATGCTTAACACTTAATATCATGAGAGTGAGCATATTAATGTATAGCAAACCACCCCACCAAGTCATGCTATGCTATTATTAGTGTATGTTTTTCCAAGTAATAACATTAGAAAGCAACTTTAAAAAAAATGAATTTCCCATTACATGGGCCATGCAAGTATTTGGAAACCCCTTTCTAATAAAGATAGAAGGCAAACTTAAAAAAAAAATCATTAGACGAGCCATGCAAATATTTTGAAAACTTTTTCTAAGTACTAAAAGCATAGCCCTCATTCTCGAGGGTTCACAATGAAGCTTCACAATGCCTTTCTTTTTTGTAAAACTAAAAAGACATAAGGGAGACCTCTTTAAAGATCACTAAGGAACATCACTAACCAACCTAAAGTTCTTTTGAGACTACTTTCTCAAAGGAATTGATGGCTAGCTTGGTTTACTGTCACTTCGTTAAATGATTCTACTGCATCCTCCTCCCATATTGTAAAAGATTTGGATACATGGTGGTACTGAATCTCACATGACGTGGTTGCATTGAGTAGAAGTGGATGCATATACATGGAGTGAAAACTACTTTTATAAAAGATATAATTTAACTTATCCATTATTTAATCAAATAAATTAATTCAGATTATATATACTATGTAATGTTAATATAATGAATACTCAACATATCATGTCATATTTCATTAAGTCTGCCACATGGAAGTGTTCTCCAAATGGCTGAAAATAGTTCTTTTTTTAATGTTTTCAGTAGAAGTAAAAATAAAAGATAGCTCTATTTTCTAAAAATGGTTAGAGTTGTGATAATTGGGCTTACCAAACGTGGTTGCACTTGATAGACCTGGATATATTGAAGACAGCAAACAATTATTTTTATAAAATATATAATTTAACTTGTATATTATTTAACTAATTTGTATTATATATATTTTATAATGTTAGAAGACAACTGATATTATAGCTAATTTGTATTATATATATTTTATAATGTTAGAAGACAAGCCTCTTATTCAAAATAATTATCTTTTTATATTTTTTTGTTGCAGTTTTGATAAAAGTAGGCTATTATTTTTTAACTCAAAATTTATTTTTTCTAACACTTCTCATTTAAAAAATAAAAATAAAAACAATTTTAAATTATCATTAAACCACAGCCAAATAACAAGTATGCTAAAAAATTATTCCATACCATTACATTTATTTAAAAAGTCCACGTATGACTGTGCGCAGTAATAATTATTTCGTACCTTCAAATTTATTAAAAAAGTGCACGTATAACTGTGCGTAGCTCTCGTTGATTGAAATTGAAAGGCTGCATTGTTTATTTCGACTCAATGTGGCCGAATATGTTGAGTCATTGACTAAAGACATTTCAAAGATGTTTCTCTACTTGAAGTCTCTCTTAATTTGTTACTAATGACGACCTCAATTTTATATCAACTCCTACATGCAGAGGTGTGGCAGCATTAACAACTGTGGTCGTGATGATGGAAAATAGTGTATAACTGAGACATGTTAACGAACATTGGTTTTCAACCAAACTCTCGACCAATGCATTTTTTTCAAATACTGACGTAATTCCGTATTCAAGGAATATCTAATACTTATGGGAACATCCATATTGACGATTAATAAACAAAATCCCAAGGTTAACATTGCACATGCATACGATATTAAAATTATCTTTCTCATTGTAAGCATACTCAAAAGCTAAGTGAAATACAGAATGTATGCCATAGGATTTGTGATGATGCTTGCTGAAAAAGTTAAGCATATTAAAATTATCTTTCTCATTGTAAGCATTCTCAAAAGCTAAGTGAAATACAGAATGTATGCCATAGGATTTGTGATGATGCTTGCTGAAAAAGTTAAGTGAACTACAAAATGTATACGATAGGATTTATAATGATGTTCGTTAAGAGAGCAACTTTCGGAGAAATTTTCACTCTGAATCATAATTTTGATAAGCTTTTTGGGTATGACTATTTTCTATTCACAAGCTTTTGCCCCTTAGCTTTGTGTTGGTCTATGTAAAAGTTGAATGTAAAAGTAGTTTCCACCTATCTATAAAATAGAAAAAATGATGTATCTATTAAAACGAATAAGGGATGCATAATGGAAGCTTATGCTTATAGAGACCACACAGAATAGATTTGATTTTTATATTTTTAGTAACATATGTTTATTTTTATAGAGAGTAAATTGTAAACTTTATAGTAGTATTTATCATTATATTTATAAGAATAATATTAATAGGATTAAGGGTATAGTATTTACATATAATATAATAATAATATTATGGTATCAATAATAATATTATGGTATTAATAATGATAGAAAATTTTATTTAAACTTGATTTTGATAATTTGTTAATTTTGGATAATTTATGATTGAGCTCATCTAATGTGGCTCATTTATCAAGAAGCGATTGATTTTATTTGACATTTGGTTGATATGTTGAATAGTCATATTATGGGCCATTAAATTTTATGTCATTAACTTTGGTTAAGTGTGGTTTACTTTTATAAATTTATGTTGGTTTGATCATTTTTGATTTAATGTGATGACTATGGTTAATCTTAATTGAATTTTCTTAGTATGGTTTTCTATGGTCAACCATGGTAGTCTTACATGACTAGGATTGAACTTCACTTACTTTTTTTACCTACAAGTGAATTAGCTAAATGTGGTTGAGTTTGATTGTGGTTTAAAACTATGGTTTATTATAACTAGTTGTGATTCATATTGGCCTACTTTGTTGTTTAGGTAATGCTATGATTCAATTCTCTTGTTGTGCTTAACATTACTTGACCTTGATTCACCACTGAATGAGGATATCTTTGTTGACTTCAACATGATTTTTGGTTCTCTTTTAATCAATGTGGTAGAATTAGTTCATTATGGTTAGTCATGGTGGACTTCACTTAACTTTGGATGATTGTGGTTGACTTTATTTAACATAATTTCATTGTGATTTCCAAAAATTGAGTTTGGTTAACATTGGTCAATTTACATACATAAATTTAAGTATGTTTGAAATGATTTGGTATGTTTGAGCTTTGTTAACATTGGTTAAACATTCATTGAATGTAATTGTCAATGTTGATTGTGGTTGACTTTGACTTTCTATAGTTGAATTTGGATGAGTATGGTCTAATGTGGTTGAATATGGTTTACTTAGTCCATTATGATTAAATTTGATTGAATTTGTTTATTGTTATTGAATTCTATTACTTTGGTTTGGTTGATTATGGTTGACTTACTTCACTAACATTTAATTTTGCTAACGAAGGTTGAATTTTGTTGTTTTTGATTTCCTATGGTTAATAAGTGGAATTGTGCTTGAGTTTGACTGGTTTTTATTTTTTTTCTTAACTCAGTTCACTATGGTCGGCTTCACCCTTTATGGTTTATTATGTGTATCTATGGTTTATTTTTTCTTAATTCTCTTATTGTGATTGGTTTCACTAATTATGGTTAGCTATATATTTAAAGATGGTTGAATGAAAATTATTTGAGTTGATTTTGGTTTATTATTGTAGCTTATGGTTTGGTGTAATTGACTTGGGTAATTATACTTGACTTTTGTTAATTGTGGTTAACTACATTTAGTGTGGTTATTTTTTATTGAGTGAAATTGAGTTCACTAGTTATCATTCACTTCTCAAGAGGTAGTTGACTTTGGTTGACTTTCCTCCTTATTGATGACTTGGTAGATTGTGATTGATTATTTTATAATATGGTTAAATTTACTAGAATAAGGTTGATTTTAGTTGACATAGGTTGGCTTGGTTGAATTTGGTTCTATTTGGTTAACTATGGTTGACTATAGTTAACTATGATTAACTATCGACCATGTCAAAATGTAATCAACAACAATCAACCAAGGTTGATTATGGATGATCTATGAATTATTGCAATCATATTTGACTAGCTATAGTTTACTATGCTTGATTGTAAATGACTTGGGTAGTTGAGGTTGACTTTAATTGACTTTGTTTGAGTTTGGTTTAGTTCATTGACTATATCTAACTTATCAAGCATTGGTTGACATAACTCACTTTACTTGTCTTTACTAACTATGGTTGATTTAGGAGATTGTGTTTGATTTATTTTCAATGTGGTTGATTTTGGTTGACTTTAGTTGATTTCGGTTGCTTTCATTATCACTGGCTCATTATAAAAAACATTTTTGAATTTTATAAGTATGGTTTATTAGAGTCAACCATGGTCAACTTGGGGGACCATTGTTGCCTTCAATAACTAGAATTTAATTTAATTCTCTATTTCCTTGTGGATGGCTAAGTTTAATCATGGTAAGCCTACGTCATCATGGTTGAGTACAATGAATTATCGTTGATTACAATTGGCATTCATTTGCTTGGATGTTTTAGATTAACATTAGTTGAATTAAATCGTTATGCTTAAAATTAGTTGACTTTGATTGACTATGGTTGAAGGTTAACTATTTTGACTTCGGGTGATTGTAGTTGACTTTATTTCAATTTGGTAAGCTTGGATCATTATGGTTGATGATGGTGGAATTCAATTGACCACGATTGACTATGGTTGACTTTATCATATTTTAGTTGATTATGTTTCACTTTGGATGAATTTGGTTTCATTGGTGCACTTCACTACTTAGGGTTTACTATGGTTGAGTTCAATAGATATGCTTTCCATTTGTCAACATTAATTAAGAGTAATTGGATGTGGTTAACTATGTTGACTTTTCCTATGGTTTAGTTTGGCTAATTTTGGTTTATTTTGTTTGACTATGGTTATATAATTAATTGTGGTTGACTTGGATGACTATGTTTGATTGTGGTTCACTTGGGTAATTGTTGTTAAATGTGTTAAATATGAATTTTTTTGGATGATTGTTATTGACTATGATTCGCTCTAGTTAACTATGGTTGATTTTTTCTTGTTTAGTTGGCATGTATGGTTGTGGTTGACTTCATAAACTATCATTGATTATGGTTAAATTTCCCAATGGATGTTTAATTTCACAAAGGTGTGATTTTTTTTATTACGGTTTCATATGACTTGGTGAAGTGGACTTGACTTTAATGTTGTTGGTGTTTAGTATTGGCTTAGTTGATTATTGTTTATTTTCTTGATTATGTTTATATGTGTTTAACTATTGTTTATTTAGTAGGAAATAATAGAATGACAAACAATGGCCTTCATAAGGTAAATAAAGATTTACCTTAGAAACCCTTAACTAGGAAAACAAAATTGACATAGAAACACACTTCTATGTTCTTTGTTGTATTAACTTGAATGATCATAATATAATATTTAAATATTCTCCACTATATAAAATCATAATTCATTATCCTAAATTAGATTACAACCCTATGCCACTTATAGGGACTAGATCATAGTGAGACACAAATCCATTAGCCAAAAAAACATAAAAAATAACGAAAACAATAATGTTGTTATTTGAATTGTCCCTAGAATAAACCACATGAAAATAATATAACACATCTCTAATATTATCTTACCTTTTGTCTTCTTTGCAAAACAATGGGTATGGCATTCATAAGGTCATAGATTCAATTCAACAATTCCAATTTCCTATTTAGATCAAGAGAAAGTTTTGTACTAACACACTTTGTTAATGAACCTACAAAATTCTTCAATCTCACAACATTCTCCAACAACACATTCTTGTCTTCAACCATGTCTCTGAGAAAGTGGTGTTGCACATCAATACACTTCATCTTAGAATGCTACTAAAATAATTACACGTTTATTGTTGCTATCTAACCTTATAGCTTGTTGTAAAAACTCACTACTTGAAGACAATCTATGTAACAATATAGTTTCCTTACTTGCGTATGCAACTGCCATGTATTTGGATTTTTTCATTGAAAGTGAAGCTACAACCAATATCTTTCTCATCAAATTAATTTATCCTTGAAACAGGTTTAAACACATCACCACTTGTAGATCCTCTGCAATAAAAATATCTAGCCCAATCTACATGAAAATATTCATGTACATCTATCCCTCTACCTAGTATAGGTCTTCCTCGATTGCTAATTGCCTAATTTGTAGTGACACAAAAATGCCTAAGACACACTTTGCAACTATCAAGTTCTAATCTCCTAGTCATCATCCTGACGGATCCTCTGGTCTTAAATTTACCACTCCTTCACTTACTAGATCTATGTCATCCTTCCCTAGATCTACAATTTTGGGTGGTAGGAATCCACATATACCCCCTGTTCCCAGAAGTTTATCATCAAGACATTCTGCTCCAAGAGAGGATCATAGAAAATCCACCTCTCATAAACCTGATGATTGTCAGTTCTGTGTTCCATCTTCATCTTCTACATTCCAGACTGATGAATCCCCTAGCTCTGAAGTCTTTATACCTGATATCAAAAGTTTCTCACTTCCTAGAGCTCAGTCAGAAGTTACTGCAAAAATACCAGAAAGATATTTAGAATCTGGAAATTCTAGAAGGACATTTAGCAATGGAACAAAGAAAGCAGATTTCCAATGGTTATCTATGAGAGCAACTTCTGATCCAGATCAGAATGAAAATGAAAAGCTGCATAATTATACAAACTACCAAATAGTTTGTATGCTTCAGAATATTGATGATATAGCCCGAGATGTTTTAGAAATTAAAGAACACATCAAAAAGATGCATACTGGTTATATTGAGACATTGGGAATCCAAGATGCACACACACAAAAGTTAAATAATATTCAGTCAAACATGGGTATCATCTCCAAGTCTTTGGAACATCTTACAAATGCACTCCCCACTCCTGCTTCTCCACCTCATTATAGAGAAGTAGATGTCTTAAGTGCAAAGCTGAAATTCTCCTCCAATTCTGATGAATCAAAGCAAATCTTTTTTAAAGGGATAGAGAATATAGATAGAGCCATACTTCAGAAGATCAAGAAAGGAATCAATCTAGCTAGAGAAAAGACAGAGTTGATGAAGAATAGACTAGCTGATATTCCTTCTGTTGAAAGTCTAAGACTACCAAAGAACTATGCCAGCCTTAGTTCTTTGATGAAACAAAATGGCCAACCATCTGCTCCTTCAATAATGGCCATGTCAGGAGTAACTGGTGAGCAAACACAAGGTGAATCAAGTTCTAAAAGAGACAGAAGTAATTCTTTTTTCCATTCCAGCAAAGGAAAAAGAGGTGCTAGTGATACCAATGCACATGAAGCATCAACATCCAGCCCGTTCAGCAGATATACTGAAAATCTGCAATCTATACCTATAAGGCTAGACAATCCTGCTTCCAGAGGATATGGAAATTCATTGTTAGTAAATATTGATTGCCTTGATTATAATGAAGTAATTGTTGTTTTGCATAATGTCCATGCTTGGGCATTACAGAGGAAAGCTGAAGCCAAAGTATCATGGTCTGATGTAGTTACTCAGATTGTATGGTCTTTTACTGGCATACTAAAGCAATGGTGGGAAAGGCTTGCAGAGGAAGAGAAAGATCAAATAGTTGAACATAGTACTGATCCATTAAGAGCACTGTTTGAAGCTTTAAAACATGAGTTTGTTGGATTAGTCCCTGAAGATTCAGCCCATCATTCACAGCTATTTCTCTCCTAGAAGTTATGCGACATTGATTACTTGCAAGAGTATTTTTGTGTTATGCAAAAACTTCTGTATCAGGCTAGTGATCCACATAATGTTGCCTATCTGAGATATTACATCCAGTCTATGCCTGGTAAAATTCCTGATCTAATTAACCAGTACATAGCAGATCATAAAGTAAATTTGGAAGGACAATCATTTGCAGCTATTCACCAATTGATTGTCACAATATTGCAGAAAGAATGTGCAGAGAGCAAAGCCAAGAAGAATTTTTCAAAACAGATGCACTTTAGCACAAAGCTTCGCAATAATTTCAAAGAAACCTATAATTTTGGTTGTCAAAAGAAAAGTGAAAGAAAGGTTTCTAAAAAGGCAAAGTTTGATAACTCTTGCTCTTGCAAGGCTGATAAATACTTTCCTAAAAAGAAAAAATACTTTCCTTCCAAAAGATCATTTAAAGGACGAAGGGTAGTATTTAGGAAAAGATCAAAACCTTCTAAAAAAGGTGTGTGTTTTATTTGTGGTAAAGAAGGTCATTATGCTAACGATTACAGAGAAAGAAAAGATAAAAAGCAGATGAAGATAATGAATATCTTTTCTACAATACATGATCCACAAGATTGGGATCTCATATCCCACTCTGATGGAGAATATTTTGAAGTTTCAAGTTCTTCTTCAGAATCTTCAGATAGTGAAATTCCTGAAATCAGGAAATTAACAATTGATTCAGAATCATCTGATTCTGATGAAACATTCATTCCTAATATTAAAATGTTCAGTTTGAATTCCTGAGGAGAGATACAAGCAAAGATTGCAGCAGTCAAAGCTGATCTAGCACAGTTAGATCCAGTTCAGTTTACGGCAAGAAGAAGATTGATTGAAAAACTTGAGAATCTTGAGAAACAACTGCCATCCAAAAGGAAAGAAAGATTTTCAGAGGAAGAAAGAGATGATGATGACTTCATCGAGAAAGAGTTCGATTCAATGTTCAGACCTTTGCAGATTTCAGTATCTCCAGGTATGAATCAAATTGATGCTCTTAAAAAGAAGATCACAGATTTGGAATCTTCAATTCATCATACAAGGTCAGAAATGATACAGTTGTCTTCCAAACTTCAAATACTTATTTCTGATTATGATGATTGTAATTCCAAATTAACCAGCCTACTGATGAAAAATGTGCCAGTTATTGAAGAGATATCCCCAAAGAAAAATGTTGAGCTTTTTAATGTTATGGGCATCGGAGATAGAGTAGTTATTCCAATAAGAATTAAAGTCCCTAGCATTAAAACGTATACTTTGGATGCTCAAATAGATTCTGGTGCTATGAGTAGCTGCTGCAAATATAAAGCCATTCCTCATTATTATTGGCAGCCTACTAAACTCCAATTCAGGGCTATCACTGGTGATTTAATGGAAATACGTCACATAGCTCCTGAATTTCCTATTTTCTTGAATGATGTCCAGGTTTTGTCACTTTGTATAGTTTTGATACTGGTGCTGATGTTCTGTTAGGACAAGATTTTCTGAAGAAATATTTTCCAGTCACTTTTGGACAGGATTATGTTATATTCTCCACCACTGTTGGTCCTATCACATTCCCTGCTTCCAGTGATTACAAAATTAATGTGCAGCCTGAAGATCAGGATCCTCTCCAGTATAGTCTGCAAGATCTGACCAAGATTAATAAGATCGTAAAAAATGCAGAGTTACATGGTCCCAAAACTTTGCAACAAATTTCTGATAAACTTCGTGCAGATTGTACTTCCAGTAGGCCAGATGCCTTTTGGGCAAGAGAAAAATATTTTGTTGCACTACCTTACCGAGAAGGATATATTCCTAGGCCACAAAAAGCCAGTGCAAATCATATGAGTCCAAAAGAGCAAGAATTATGCAAAGCAGAAATTGAACAATTGTTAGAACAAAAGCTTATTGAATCCTGCAAGAGCCCTTGGGCCTGCCCGGCTTTTTATGTCAATAAGCATAGTGAGCAGAAAAGAGGCAAGAAAAGGCTTGTGATTAATTATAAGGCTTTGAATGATGCTCTTCTTCCTATTCGATATCCTCTGCCTAACAAAGAATTGTTACTTGCTAAGATTGCTAATGCTAATGTGTTTAGCAAGTTTGATCTTAAAAGTGGATTTTGGCAGATTGGTATTATTCCTGCTGACAGGTATAAAACAACCTTCACTGTTCCTCATGGCCAATATCAATGGACTGTGATGCCCTTTGGTTTGAAAAATGCTCCATCTGAATTCCAAAAAAGGATGGAAGACATTTTTGGTGGGGTAGAGTACATTATTGTATATATTGATGATTTGCTTGTATTTAGAAGAGATGTAAATATGCACAAGATCCATTTAGAACAATTCTACCAACTTGTATATAAGCATGGATTAGTACTTTCAGATTCAGAAGAGAAGTTTTAGATTGGAAAAGTCAAGATTGATTACTTGGGTTTACACATAGAAAAAGGACATGTAGAACTTCAGCCACATGTGCTAACCCATCTATTAAAGTTTCCTGATATAATTGCCGATGTAAAGATCCTGCAGAGATTTCTTGGATGTCTGAATTATATAAGAAAATTTTATGCTAAACAATCAGAGGATACAAATATACTGCAGAGCAGACTAAAGAAGAAAGGTGTCAGTTGGACAGATGAAATGACAACAACAGTAATTAGTATTAAGAGTAAGCTTAATGATTTGCCAAAACTCAAGCTTCCTGATACTAATCTTCCTTTTATACTTGAAACAGATGCTTCTTATCACACTTGGGCTGCAGTTTTGTTACAAAAGCATGGAAGAAAAGAATTGGTTTGTGCCTATTCCTCAGGATCTTTTGATGATACAGAGAAAAAGTATCCTTCTTCTCATAAAGAAATACTTGCAGTAAAGAGAGGAATAAAGAGATTTCACTTGTTCTTGAAAAGTGTTAAATTTATTGTCAGAACAGATCTAAAGCATATGAAACAGACGTTGGCAAACAAAAGATTGTTAGAACAAGGTAGTACCAGAGGACTAAGATGGGCACTATGGCTAGAAGGTTTTGATTTTGATATTGTTTACAAATCTGGTGCAGAAAATTATCTTGCTGACATGCTTACCAGAGAAGGTGCTCAAGAAACCAAGGAGATCAAGATGTTCAGACCACTTAATCAGCACGAAGCTTCTACAAGTCAGTCCAGTCATGTCAAGTCTAAAAGAGTTAAGTATGTTACAGTCTGTAGTAACTGTCATTATGATTTTTGTCTAGAATGTCTATCAAAACAGGTCCGAGTCTTGCCATTATGCTTAAGACAAATCATTTTGCAAAAATGGTTTGATTCTGAGGAGTCTAGATGGTCATATACAAAAGAGTTACCATATAGGATTAGGCCATGGCGTGTTTATTATGCGTTGTCTAGGGAACCAGATCCTGTTTATTTTGGGTGTATTCAAAATACTGACTGGAGATGGTCAGACTACTTTTCTATTCACCAAAGAGCTAGGATACATGGTTCGGTTAAGGTCATATTTTATGCTCACGCTATAGATCCCTCTAACAATTGGTGGAGTCCATGGTTTAAGCTATTCATGTTTAGATATTTGCCTAGAGCTAAAAGCATTTTTTATAGGACTTTTGTTGAGTTTGTCAGAATCTTCCATTGGGAAATGCATGTAGTTGTCCAGAATGATTATGTCTTAGAGTTCGAATTCATCCACAAACACACAATTGTCATTCCTAATGAAGAAGATGAGTAGCTTTCTGTCAGATTCAGAGGATTGATATCAGTGGACCCACATGACAGGCCAACATTCATGTTCACATTCCCATTATTTTGTTGTACCAGAGATGCAGCACCATATTGGCTAGATGAATCTGTCCCATACGAAGTGCTGGCTCCAAACAATGAAGAACTAATTGAGGAATTGATAGAACAAGACCAAATCAGACTTGGCCATAATAATCCAGCTGTTCCAGATACTCATGTACATGATTATGACGACAGAGCTAACAGCAACTGATTGAAAGGATCAATCAAATGAAATCCTTTCATATCCTACTTTATTTGTACATATACTGCTCTTTGGTTTCCGTGGGATTTAGTCCGAATAAAATCTCCACTGTGTAATTACTTTAACCTGCTGCTCTTTGGTTTCCGTGGGATTTAGTCCAGATAAAATCTCCACTGTGTAATTACTTTTGTATAAGAGCCGATTTCCTAGATTCCGGCCATCCTTTCACTTCAGAGATGTCATGATTCGGTCCCCATATGGCTTAGCCTCCAAGGGACGAGATAACAAGTGGTTGTCCCCACTTGCCTGAATCTTTAGAACTATTCATTACTTTTGTACAAAGTTCTTTCGTGATAGACATCTTGCATGATGTTCTAGCGAAAGTTTGATTCTTTTGGTTTCAAGTTCCCGGTAAAACCTTTCACCGGATGACCTGCTAGGATATTATAAATACTAGCATTGTAAGCTCATTAGGGGCATTGGAGTCTTGAGAGTTTTGAGAGAGTCTGAGTAGTGTTGTAGTCTGAGTGAAGTCTCCCTGCTCTGCATCTGCGAGAAGTTTTCTCGATCTGCTTGCACCACGGAGTTTAACTCTATAGTCTGTATTGTGAGTTTGAGTTCTTTGAGTTTTAGACGAGACGAGATCTCCCTGCTCTGCATCTGCGAGAAGTTTTCTCGATCTGCTTGCATCACGGAGCGCTAGTCTCATATCTGGATTCTGTAATTATCTGAGAAGCAAAAATATCTTTCCACATCTTTGCTGCACATCTGGTTCTTTGTATTTATGGTATCAGAGCCATCTGGTTCTTTGTCCAAGAGCTGTTTTAAATTGTCTGGTTCTTCCATTAAGTAGTATTTGTCTGAGCTACTGTCCACGAGTCTAAGTTTGCGATAAGGCGCTGGTAGAGAGCTGTGAAGGCGAAGGACTGCCGTGTTTGCTTTCCTGGTGCACAAAAGCTTTGATTCTCCTCTGTTCAGGTGCTTACTCATACTTTCTTTCAATGGCTGGTTATATGAATGAGTTTTCTCTTCAGAAGCCCGAAGACAGAAAGATAGCTCATAAGAATCGATGGTCTTTTATGAATAAGTTTTTAAATAAAACCAGAAATGAAGATGTTCTCTATGATGAAAAAGTATTAGTACAAGAATTTGAACCACAGCCTAACTGGACATTGCCAGAGATTGATATTGATAAGCTTTATAAAATGCCTGTTTTCCAGTTTCGAGCTGCTCAGTTATTTAGATTTACATCTGTGAATATTCCTATTTCCACTGGCCAGTCTGTATATCAAATCCCACTAATACAGCCAGAAAATAAGCCTTTTCTTGCCTCTTTTCTGCTCACTATGCAAGTGGGGACAACCACTTGTTATCTCGTCCCTTGGAGGCTAAGCCATATGGGGACCGAATCATGACATCTCTGAAGTGAAAGGATGGCCGGAATCTAGGACATCGGCTCTTATACAAAAGTAATTACACAGTGGAGATTTTATCCGGACTAAATCCCACGGAAACCAAAGAACAACAGGATAAAGTAATTACACAGTGGAGATTTTATTCGGACTAAATCCCACGAAAACCAAAGAGCAGTATATGTACAAATAAAGCAGGATATGAAAGGATTTCATTTGATTGATCCTTTCAATCAGTCGCTGTTAGCTTTGTCGTCATAATCATGTGCATGAGTATCTGGAACAGCTGGATTATTATGGCCAAGTCTGATTTGGTCTTGTTCTATCAATTCCTCAATTAGTTCTTCATTGTTTGGAGCCAGCACTTCGTATGGGACAGATTCATCTAGCCAATATGGTGCTGCATCTCTGGTACAACAAAATAATGGGAATGTGAACATGAATGTTGGCCTGTCATGTGGGTCCACTGATATCAATCCTCTGAATCTGACAGAAAGCTTAAAGGACTCATCTTCTTCATTAGGAATGACAATTGTGTGTTTGTGGATGAACTCGAACTCTAAGACGTAATCATTCTGGACAACTACATGCATTTCCCAATGGAAGATTCTGACAAACTCAGCAAAAGTCCTATAAAAAATGCTTTTAGCTCTAGGCAAATATCTAAACATGAATAGCTTAAACCATGGACTCCACCAATTGTTAGAGGGATCTATAGCGTGAGCATAAAATATGACCTTAACCGAACCATGTATCCTAGCTCTTTGGTGAATAGAAAAGTAGTCTGACCATCTCCAGTCAGTATTTTGAATACACCCAAAATAAACAGGATCTGGTTCCCTAGACAACGCATAATAAACACGCCATGGCCTAATCCTATATGGTAACTCTTTTGTATATGACCATCTAGACTCCTCAGAATCAAACCATTTTTGCAAAATGATTTGTCTTAAGCATAATGGCAAGACTTGGACCTGTTTTGATAGACATTCTAGACAAAAATCATAATGACAATTACTACAGACTGTAACATACTTAACTCTTTTAGACTCGACATGACTGGACTGACTTGTAGAAGCTTCGTGCTGATTAAGTGGTCTGAACATCTTGATCTCCTTGGTTTCTTGAGCACCTTCTCTGGTAAGCATGTCAGCAAGATAATTTTCTGCACCAGATTTGTAAACAATATCAAAATCAAAACCTTCTAGCCATAGTGCCCATCTTAGTCCTCTGGTACTAACTTGTTCTAACAATCTTTTGTTTGCCAACATCTGTTTCATATGCTTTAGATCTGTTCTGACAATAAATTTAACACTTTTCAAGAACAAGTGAAATCTCTTTATTCCTCTCTTTACTGCAAGTATTTCTTTATGAGAAGAAGGATACTTTTTCTCTGTATCATCAAAAGATCCTGAGGAATAGGCACAAACCAATTCTTTTCTTCCATGCTTTTGTAACAAAACTGCAGCCCAAGTGTGATAAGAAGCATCTGTTTCAAGTATAAAAGGAAGATTAGTATCAGGAAGCTTGAGTTTTGGCAAATCATTAAGCTTACTCTTAATACTAATTACTGCTACTGTCATTTCATCTGTCCAACTGACACCTTTCTTCTTTAGTCTGTTCTGCAGTATATTTGTATCCTCTGATTGTTTAGCATAAAAATTTCTTATATAATTCAGACATCCAAGAAATCTCTGCAGGATCTTTACATCGGCAATTATATTAGGAATCTTTAATAGATGGGTTAGCACATGTGGCTGAAGTTCTACATGTCCTTTTTCTATGTGTAAACCCAAGTAATCAATCTTGACTTTTCCAATCTGAAACTTCTCTTCTGAATCTGAAAGTACTAATCCATGCTTATATACAAGTTGGTAGAATTGTTCTAAATGGATCTTGTGCATATTTACATCTCTGCTAAATACAAGCAAATCATCAATATATACAATAATGTACTCTACCCCACCAAAAATGTCTTCCATCCTTTTTTGGAATTCAGATGGAGCATTTTTCAAACCAAAGGGCATCACAGTCCATTGATATTGGCCATGAGGAACAGTGAAGGTTGTTTTATACCTGTCAGCAGGAATAATACCAATCTGCCAAAATCCACTTTTAAGATCAAACTTGCTAAACACATTAGCATTAGCAATCTTAGCAAGTAGCAATTCTTTGTTAGGCAGAGGATATCGAATAGGGAGAAGAGCATCATTCAAAGCCTTATAATTAATCACAAGCCTTTTCTTGCCTCTTTTCTTCTCACTATGCTTATTGACATAAAAAGCCGGGCAGGCCCAAGGGCTCTTGCAGGATTCAATAAGCTTTTGTTCTAACAATTGTTCAATTTCTGCTTTGCATAATTCTTGCTCTTTTCGACTCATATGATTTGCACTAGCTTTTTGTGGCCTAGGAATATATCCTTCTCGGTAAGGTAGTGCAACAAAATATTTTTCTCTTGCCCAAAAGGCATCTGGCCTACTAGAAGTACAATCTGCACGAAGTTTATCAGAAATTTGTTGCAAAGTTTTGGGACCATGTAACTCTGCATTTTTTACGATCTTATTAATCTTGGTCAGATCTTGCAGACTATACTGGAGAGGATCCTGATCTTCAGGCTGCACATTAATTTTGTAATCACTGGAAGCAGGGAATGTGATAGGACCAACAGTGGTTGAGAATATAACATAATCCTGTCCAAAAGTGACTGGAAAATATTTCTTCAGAAAATCTTGTCCTAACAGAACATCAGCACCAGTATCAAAACTATAAAAAGTGACAAAAACCTGGACATCATTCAAGAAAATAGGAAATTCAGGAGCTATGTGACTTATTTCCATTAAATCACCAGTGATAGCCCTGAATTGGAGTTTAGTAGGCTGCCAATAATAATGAGGAATGGCTTTATATTTGCATCAGCTACTCATAGCACCAGAATCTATTTGAGCATCCAAAGTATACGTTTTAATGCTAGGGACTTTAATTCTTATTGGAATAACTACTCTATCTTCGATGCCCATAACATTAAAAAGCTCAACATTTTTCTTTGGGGATATCTCTTCAATAACTGGCACATTTTTCATCAGTAGGCTGGTTAATTTGGAATTACAATCATCATAATCAGAAATAAGTATTTGAAGTTTGGAAGACAACTGTATCATTTCTGACCTTGTATGATGAATTGAAGATTCCAAATCTGTGATCTTCTTTTTAAGAGCATCAATTTGATTCATACCTGGAGATACTGAAATCTGCAAAGGTCTGAACATTGAATCGAACTCTTTCTCGATGAATTCATCATCATCTCTTTCTTCCTCTGAAAATCTTTCTTTCCTTTTGGATGGCAGTTGTTTCTCAAGATTCTCAAGTTTTTCAGTCAATCTTCTTCTTGCCGTAAACTGAACTGGATCTAACTGTGCTAGATCAGCTTTGACTGCTGTAATCTTTGCTTGTATCTCTCCTCAGGAATTCAAACTGAACATTTTAATATCAGGAATGAATGTTTCATCAGAATCAGATGATTCTGAATCAATTGTTAATTTCCTGATTTCAGGAATTTCACTATCTGAAGATTCTGAAGAAGAACTTGAAACTTCAAAATATTCTCCATCAGAGTGGGATATGAGATCCCAATCTTGTGGATCATGTATTGTAGAAAAGATATTCATTATCTTCATCTGCTTTTTATCTTTTCTTTCTCTCCAAGCGTTAGCATAATGACCTTCTTTACCACAAATAAAACACACACCTTTTTTAGAAGGTTTTGATCTTTTCCTAAATACTACCCTTCGTCCTTTAAATGATCTTTTGGAAGGAAAGAATTTTTTCTTTTTAGGAAAGTATTTATCAGCCTTGCAGGAGCAAGAGTTATCAAACTTTGGCTTTTTAGAAACCTTTCTTTCACTTTTCTTGTGACAACCAAAATTATAGGTTTCTTTGAAATTATTGCAAAGCTTTGTGCTAAAGTGCATCTGTTTTGAAAAATTCTTCTTGGCTTTGCTCTCTGCACATTCTTTCTGCAATATTGTGACAATCAATTGGTGAATAGCTGCAAATGATTGTCCTTCCAAATTTACTTTATGATCTGCTATGTACTGGTTAATTAGATCAAGAATTTTACCAGGCATAGACTGGATGTAATATCTCAGATAGGCAACATTATGTGGATCACTAGCCTGATACAGAAGTTTTTGCATAACACAAAAATACTCTTGCAAGTAATCAATGTCGCATAACTTCTGGGAGAGAAATAGCTGTGAATGATGGGCTAAATCTTCAGGGACTAATACAACAAACTCATGTTTTAAAGCTTCAAACAGTGCTCTTAATGGATCAGTACTATGTTCAACTATTTGATCTTTATCTTCCTCTGCAAGCCTTTCCCACCATTGCTTTAGTATGCCAGTAAAAGACCATACAATCTGAGTAACTACATCAGACCATGATACTTTGGCTTCAGCTTTCCTCTGTAATGCCCAGGCATGGACATTATGCAAAACAACAATTACTTCATTATAATCAAGGCAATCAATATTTACTAACAATGAATTTCCATATCCTCTGGAAGCAGGATTGTCTAGCCTTATAGGTATAGATTGCAGATTTTTAGTATATCTGCTAAACGGGCTGGATGCTGATGCTTCATGTGCATTGGTATCACCAGCACCTCTTTTTTCTTTGTTGGAATGGAAAAAAGAATCACTTCTGTCTCTTTTAGAACTTGATTCACCTTGTGTTTGCTCACCAGATACTCCTGACATGGCCATTATTGAAGGAGCAGATGGTTGGCCATTTTGTTTCATCAAAGAACTAAGGCTGACATAGTTCTTTGGTAGTCTTAGACTTTCAACAGAAGGAAGATCAGCTAGTCTATTCTTCATCAACTCTGTCTTTTCTCTAGCTAGATTGATTCCTTTCTTGATCTTCTCAAGTCTGGCTCTATCTATATTCTCTATCCCTTTAAAAAAGATTTGCTTTGATTCATCAGAATTGGAGGAGAATTTCAGCTTTGAACTTAAGACATCTACTTCTCTATAATGAGGTGGAGAAGCAGGAGTGGGGAGTGCATTTGTAAGATGTTCCAAAGACTTGGAGATGATACCCATGTTTGACTGAATATTATTTAACTTTTGTGTGTGAGCATCTTGGATTCCCAATGTCTCAATGTAACCAGTATGCATCTTTTTGATGTGTTCTTTAATTTCTAAAACATCTCGGGCTATATCATCAATATTCTGAAGCATACAAACTATTTGGTAGTTTGTATAATTATACATCTTTTCATTTTCATTCTGATCTGGATCAGAAGTTGCTCTCATAGATAACCATTGGAAATCTGCTTTCTTTGTTCCATTGCTAAATGTCCTTCTAGAATTTCCAGATTCTAAATATCTTTCTGGTATTTTTGCAGTAACTTCTGACTGAGCTCTAGGAAGTGAGAAACTTTTGATATCAGGTATAAAGACTTCAGATCTAGGGGATTCATCAGTCTGGAATGTAGAAGATGAAGATGGAACACAGAACTGACAATCATCAGGTTTATGAGAGGTGGATTTTCTATGATCCTCTCTTGGAGCAGAATGTCTTGATGATAAAATTCTGGGAACAGGGGGTATATGTGGATTCCTACCACCCAAAATTGTAGATCTAGGGAAGGATGACATAGATCTAGTAAGTGAAGGAGTGGTAAATTTAAGACCAGAGGATCCGTCAGGATGATGGACGAGAGACAATTTCGGAGGAACTTTAGATGTTTGCAGTTGAGGATATTTCTGTGAAAGTGGAATATAAGTACTATTCCATTCATCTGGAAGAGTACATTCTGCAAAACCAATCTGTAGGGAAGCAGTGTTACCAGGGCCAACAATAACACCTTATTTTAAAGCTCTACCAGCTAACTTTGGATTCAGAGGAGGCATGGAGGTGGAGACAAATCTCAGGCATATAGAAGCATGGAGCTGAGCAATCTGTGACTGTGGGGCAACGTCAAAACCATAAACCTGAATATAAGCATTCAAGAATTCATTGATATAAGGGTCTGTCAATGAAACTTGATACCTAGGGATAACTGATGACCAAACAGGGCCATTATTGAGGGGACTTTGGAATCCTCCCAATAAAGCGTCGTCGAAGTTATTCATTCTTGTATCAAGGACACATGTCAAGCATGAAGTATTTAGACCAGGACGGACTAGAGGATTAATTCCAAATTAACCAGCCTACTGATGAAAAATGTGCCAGTTATTGAAGAGATATCCCCAAAGAAAAATGTTGAGCTTTTTAATGTTATGGGCATCGGAGATAGAGTAGTTATTCCAATAAGAATTAAAGTCCCTAGCATTAAAACGTATACTTTGGATGCTCAAATAGATTCTGGTGCTATGAGTAGCTGCTGCAAATATAAAGCCATTCCTCATTATTATTGGCAGCCTACTAAACTCCAATTCAAGGCTATCACTGGTGATTTAATGGAAATAAGTCACATAGCTCCTGAATTTCCTATTTTCTTGAATGATGTCCAGGTTTTTGTCACTTTGTATAGTTTTGATACTGGTGCTGATGTTCTGTTAGGACAAGATTTTCTGAAGAAATATTTGCCAGTCACTTTTGGACAAGATTATGTTATATTCTCCACCACTGCTGGTCCTATCACAGTCCCTGCTTCCACTGATTACAAAATTAATGTGCAGCCTGAAGATCAGGATCCTCTCCAGTATAGTCTGCAAGATCTGACCAAGATTAATAAGATCATAAAAAATGCAGAGTTACATGGTCCCAAAACTTTGCAACAAATTTCTGATAAACTTCATGCAGATTGTACTTCCAGTAGGCCAGATGCCTTTTGGGCAAGAGAAAAGTATTTTGTTGCACTACCTTACCGAGAAGGATATATTCCTAGGCCACAAAAAGCCAGTGCAAATCATATGAGTCCAAAAGAGCAAGAATTATGCAAAGCAGAAATTGAACAATTGTTAGAACAAAAGCTTATTGAATCCTGCAAGAGCCCTTGGGCCTGCCCGGCTTTTTATATCAATAAGCATAGTGAGCAGAAAAGAGGCAAGAAAAGGCTTGTGATTAATTATAAGGCTTTGAATGATGCTCTTCTTCCTATTCGATATCCTCTGCCTAACAAAGAATTGTTACTTGCTAAGATTGCTAATGCTAATGTGTTTAGCAAGTTTGATCTTAAAAGTGGATTTTGGCAGATTGGTATTATTCCTGCTGACAGGTATAAAACAGCCTTCACTGTTCCTCATGGCCAATATCAATGGACTATGATGCCCTTTGGTTTGAAAAATGCTCCATCTGAATTCCAAAAAAGGATGGAAGACATTTTTGGTGGGGTAGAGTACATTATTGTATATATTGATGATTTGCTTGTATTTAGCAGAGATGTAAATATGCACAAGATCCATTTAGAACAATTCTACCAACTTGTATATAAGCATGGATTAGTACTTTCAGATTCAAAAGAGAAGTTTCAGATTGGAAAAGTCAAGATTGATTACTTGGGTTTACACATAGAAAAAGGACATGTAGAACTTCAGCCACATGTGCTAACCCATCTATTAAAGTTTCCTGATATAATTGCCGATGTAAAGACCCTGCAGAGATTTCTTGGATGTCAGAATTATATAAGAAAATTTTATGCTAAACGATCAGAGGATACAAATATACTGCAGAACAGACTAAAGAAGAAAGGTGTCAGTTGGACAGATGAAATGACAGCAGCAGTAATTAGTATTAAGAGTAAGCTTAATGATTTGCCAAAACTCAAGATTCCTGATACTAATCTTCCTTTTATACTTGAAACAGATGCTTCTTATCACACTTGGGCTGCAGTTTTGTTACAAAAGCATGGAAGAAAAGAATTGGTTTGTGCCTATTCCTCAGGATCTTTTGATGATACAGAGAAAAAGTATCCTTCTTCTCATAAAGAAATACTTGCAGTAAAGAGAGGAATAAAGAGATTGCACTTGTTCTTGAAAAGTGTTAAATTTATTGTCAGAACAGATCTAAAGCATATGAAACAGATGTTGGCAAACAAAAGATTGTTAGAACAAGGTAGTACCAGAGTACTAAGATGGGCACTATGGCTAGAAGGTTTTGATTTTGATATTGTGTACAAATCTGGTGCATAAAATTATCTTGCTGACATGCTTACCAGAGAAGGTGCTCAAGAAACCAAGGAGATCAAGATGTTCAGACCACTTAATCAGCACGAAGCTTCTACAAGTCAGTCCAGTCATGTCGAGTCTAAAAGAGTTAAGTATGTTACAGTCTGTAGTAACTGTCATTATGAGTTTTGTCTAGAATGTCTATCAAAACAGGTCCGAGTCTTGCCATTATGCTTAAGACAAATCATTTTGGAAAAATGGTTTGATTCTGAGGAGTCTAGATGGTCATATACAAAAGAGTTACCATATAGGATTAGGCCATGGCGTGTTTATTATGCATTGTCTAGGGAACCAGATCCTGTTTATTTTGGGTGTATTCAAAATACTGACTGGACATGGTCAGACTACTTTTCTATTCACCAAAGAGCTAGGATACATGGTTCGGTTAAGGTCATATTTTATGCGCACGCTATAGATCCCTCTAACAATTGGTGGAGTCCATGGTTTAAGCTATTCATGTTTAGATATTTGCCTAGAGCTAAAAGCATTTTTTATAGGTCTTTTGCTGAGTTTGTCAGAATCTTCCATTGGGAAATGCATGTAGCTGTCCAGAATGATTACGTCTTAGAGTTCGAATTCATCCACAAACACACAATTGTCATTCCTAATGAAGAAGATGAGTCCTTTAAGCTTTCTGTCAGATTCAGAGGATTGATATCAGTGGACCCACATGACAGGCCAACATTCATGTTCACATTCCCATTATTTTGTTGTACCAGAGATGCAGCACCATATTGGCTAGATGAATCTGTCCCATACGAAGTGCTGGCTCCAAACAATGAAGAACTAATTGAGGAATTGATAGAACAAGACCAAATCAGACTTGGCCATAATAATCCAGCTATTCCAGATACTCATGCACATGATTATGACGACAGAGCTAACAACGACTGATTGAAAGGATCAATCAAATGAAATCCTTTCATATCCTGCTTTATTTGTACATATACTGCTCTTTGGTTTCCGTGGGATTTAGTCCGAATAAAATCTCCACTGTGTAATTACTTTATCCTGCTGTTCTTTGGTTTCCGTGGGATTTAGTCCGGATAAAATCTCCACTGTGTAATTACTTTTGTATAAGAGCCGATGTCCTAGATTCCGGCCATCCTTTCACTTCAGAGATGTCATGATTCGGTCTCCATATGGCTTAGCCTCCAAGGGACGAGATAACAAGTGGTTGTCCCCACTTGCCCGAATCTTTAGAACTATTCATTACTTTTGTACAAAGTTCTTTCGTGATAGACATCTTGCATGATGTTCTAGCGAAAGTTTGATTCTTTTGGTTCCAAGTTCCCGGTAAAACCTTTCACCGGATGACCTGCTAGGATATTATAAATACTAGCATTGTAAGCTCATTAGGGGCATTGGAGTCTTGAGAGTTTTGAGAGAGTCTGAGTAGTGTTGTAGTCTGAGTGAAGTCTCCCTACTCTGCATCTGCGAGAAGTTTTCTCGATCTGCTTGCACCACGGAGTTTAACTCTATAGTCTGTATTGTGAGTTTGAGTTCTCTGAGTTTTAGATGAGACGAGATCTCCCTACTCTGCATCTGCGAGAATTTTTCTCGATCTGCTTACATCACGGAGCGCTAGTCTCATATCTGGATTCTATAATTATCTAAGAAGCAAATATATCTTTGCACATCTTTGCTGCACATCTGGTTCTTTATATAAGGGTCTGTCAATGAAACTTGATACCTAGGGATAACTGATGACCAAACAGGGCCATTATTGAGGGGACTTTGGAATCCTCCCAATAAAGCGTCGTCGAAGTTATTCATTCTTGTATCAAGGACACATGTCAAGCATGAAGTATTTAGACCAGGACAGACTAGAGGATTAATTCCAAATTGTATGATACCGATATGGATATATCTATAACCATTTTCTAAACCCCATTTGATATTTTCTGGCTGTATTAGTGGGATTTGATATACAGACTGGCCAGTGGAAATAGGAATATTCACAGATGTAAATCTAAATAACTGAGTAGCTCGAAACTGGAAAACAAGCATTTTATAAAGCTTATCAATATCAATCTCTGGCAATGTCCAGTTAGGCTGTGGTTCAAATTCTTGTACTAATACTTTTTCATCATAGAGAACATCTTCATTTCTGGTTTTATTTAAAAACTTATTCATAAAAGACCATCGATTCTTATGAGCTATCTTTCTGTCTTCGGGCTTCTGAAGAGAAAACTCATTCATATAACCAGCCATTGAAAGAAAGTATGAGTAAGCACCTGAACAGAGGAGAATCAAAGCTTTTGTGCACCAGGAAAGCAAACACGGCAGTCCTTCGCCTTCACAGCTCTCTAGCAGCGCCTTATCGCAAACTTAGACTCGTGGACAGTAGCTAAGACAAATACTACTTAATGGAAGAACCAGACAATTTAAAACAGCTCTTGGACAAAGAACCAGATGGCTCTGATACCATAAATATAAAGAACCAGATGTGCAACAAAGATGTGCAACAAATATGTGCAAAGATATATTTGCTTCTTAGATAATTACAGAATCCAGATATGAGACTAGCGCTCCGTGATGCAAGCAGATCGAGAAAACTTCTCGCAGATGTAGAGCAGGGAGATCTCCTCTCGTCTAAAACTCAAAGAACTCAAACTCACAATACAGACTATAGAGTTAATTGATTACTTGGGTTTACACATAGAAAAAGGACATGTAGAACTTCAGCCACATGTGCTAACCCATCTATTAAAGTTTCCTGATATAATTGCCGATGTAAAGACCCTGCAGAGATTATATATATATATATATATATATATATATATATATATATATATATATATATATATATATATATATATCCTCTAAAAAATAAGGGTACAGGGGCAAAGTGTATTCTAGGGAGAATTTTAATAGTGGAAATTTATCCTAAAGTTAGAAATCTCGATGAATCTTACTAGTCCTGAGTATGCAAATTATAAAATGTTTGGTGATATTTTTGTAAAAATATTCAACCTCCTAATGATTTTATATATTCCCTATAAGATTTTGATGGTTTTTATAGTAAAATTGCTTTATCCTATCAAATTTGGGTGAATCATTACTAGAAACATTAGAGATTGGCGAGTCTTTCCTTTTGGAAAAATCATGGAAAATTATCTCGTCTGCAAATATTAGCCCCTGAAATTTTTCTTGGTCTAGCCTAGTAGAAAACATATCATACATCAAATAGGTAACATCTCTAGCATAGGGAACATGGGACGTGTCCACTACCTTTTCATATGTGTTAGGGAACTAGTCTATAGGTAGCTTTTCACTTGAAGAAATAGGAACCTTAATTAGTTTTCTTTGCTATGTATTACATCTCTACAATATTGTCTCAAAATACATGCACTATTATAACCAACATTTCTTATGTACATTATCTTCCTAATATCCATGCCTATAATAAATTTTGTGGCACCAAAATTGTTCATGACAAACTTAGACAATAGTTGATATTTAACCTCCTTAATGATACCCTTATAGTTTTTTATTAACAACCCCATATTGTTCTTATCGATCACTATGAATCCTTCAAGCTATTTAATGTAGATTTATTCTTCCAAGTCCCCTTGTAGGAATTCTCTCTTTTCATCCATTTACTCTATTTCAAGATCAAATGTTGCAACAAGCAGTAATAGAAATCTAGTGGAAGCCAATTTTAGAATATGAGAGAAAATATCAGCAAAGTCAATTCCATTCATTTATTAATATAACTTTTACCACTAGGTGAGCCTCATCTTGTCTCAACATTTGGCATTGAACTTCTTCATGAATACCCATTTTTTACCAACATATTTTCTTCCATTAGGAAGCTTGACCAAGTCTCATGCTTCATATTTTTCCAAGGCCTCAATTTATTCAACCATGAAATTCTTCCTATAGTTTACTCTTGTAAGAATCAACTACCTCTCAAAATTTTTATATCATCTTCAATAACAAAAAGAACGCAAGCATAATTAAAATTAGGTTCACTATACCTTTCTACATTCCTTCTTATTCCTACAAGTCTCCAAAACATTGGGGTCTATGCTTTCTCCTCATCAAATAATTTTTTAGCCACTCTCCATCCATTAAGTCAAATTATTCTCTAGCTCTAGGTTTATTAGTGTTTAATCCATTAAATCCCCAAGTTATTTTGCTTCTTATAGTAGAGGACTTTTTCCATTTAAAGTTCAATGCAATATAGGGATGGAAAATACTATAATGTTAAACAATGTAGTATGTTTTAAGTAATTTTCTAATAGGGGATGATAATAATGATAAGAAATATAATGATTATTGATTCTTATATTGGTGCGTAGATTCTTTATCAATTTCCATTCAAAAAGATGAAGGAATGATTTTGACTAGAGGTTTTTTTTCGAGAGGTCTCATTCCTTAATTATTTACATTCACCTTCAATGATATAATGTATTGTGTTTTTTACAATCATAGTAATGAAATCTCTTACACATATGTTAAGCCTTATACAAAGCCTCGAGTTAAGCATAAAACCCAATATACAACCTTAGATATTAAACTATATTCATATTGTTGCACTAATGTTGTTGACTAGACCCTTTAATTGTAATTATAACATTTATCTCTTACACACACAATATAAGGAGATATAGTTTTAGAATCATCTCGTCTCATTCTTGTGTTTTTTTATACTATAAAGGTATATTTCCCCTTCAAAGAGGCATATTTCATTCTTTTAACTTCTTCTCAAGATGTGGACCTTATTCCTTTTTATATGTTTAGGTTGTTTTGGTATTTGTTGCCTAGAATTTGGTATTAGAGACAATAATCCTAGGGTCTTTCTCCTTCAATCAATACATATTTTAATATTTTGTTATAACATTTTTCTTAGAAGTTCTAGATATAATTTTTTTTAGGATAATAAAGAAAAATATCAATGCATATGTGGTCAAAGTTTTAAATATTTATTTGTTATACTTTCAAATATATAGCCTATGGAAGACAGAGTCTTTGAATAATCTTGAAATCCATTTTAAATTAATGATCTTGGAATTTTTGCTATAATTTTTTTCTTGGATGTAATAGATTGTGAATTATTTGAGGAGATTGATGTCAAATATCAAATTATAGGTAGTTCAAATTTTATGTTTTAAGTTATTATACCTTAAAATACATAGTTTATGGAAGATAGGGTTTGTGACTAATTCTAAAATCAATTTTAAAAGGACCATCTTTGAATTTTAATTGTAATTTTTTTTTTGATGAAATTTTAAACTCTAATTTTTTTTAGTCTATAATTTTTATAAACCTGAGGAGATGTAGAGAGTTATGTGTTCAAAACATTTCATATTTTGAATGATTATACATTATGAGATATATATTTTGGAATTCAAGGTTTTCAACAAATCCTTAAATTAAATTTCAAACTAGCCATTTGGTAATTTTTGCTACAACATTTTTTCGTGAAGTTTTACGCTGTGAAATTTCTAAGAATTTAAGAAGGCATCTAAGAGAGATAAAGGTAAAATGTTTATAATAATAAGACTTAAAACTTTATATATACATAAAAATAATCATAGATCATCTAAATAGTGTCTAAATTGAGGTTAGAAAGGTATGTAACATACAATTGGCACAACTTCTGATTGGAAGATATATTCTTGGTGACTCAAAATTTGTGGTAAATAGGAAAAGGAGAATTATTATTATTTTTTCACATGGCTCTAAAGGGTGCTCCAAAATTCAATGAACCAATTAAATCTCCAAAGATATTAACCATTAATGAAGAAGAAAGAGAATATATTCTTCACCAAATCAAATAGTTGGAAACGAATATGGATGAAAGGGTGTAAGCATTCAAACTTTTCATTCCTATAATTTTCCTACATACCCTATATGGGGAAATCCACAAAGGAGATATCAAGCAACAATAAAACTAATAACATGTGAAGGAAATAAAGATTGAGACGTAAAACCATGACTACTTAGCATCTTTAGATCCTTGTCATTGGGGGGTTCAATGTTGCACTAAGTAATTATTTAATTCCAAAGATTGATATGAGAAATTTTGATATAAAATATACTATAAAACAACTATCCCAAATGAAGCAATTATTTGATCTAGAACAAGTTCCAACCTTACAAAAGGTAACTCTTATATCCCTATATTTACATAATGATAGATTTTCTTGGTATCAATGACTTTGTGAAAGAGAAAGAGATTTTATTATATCTTGATCCATTTTTATGAATGAATTGATATCACACTATGGGGATATTAAGAGAAACACATTATTTAGTCAATTGATAAATCTTCAGTAGTGAGGTCCAATTACAGAACACATTCAACAATTGTAGAATTTAAGTCTTGAGGTAAAGAATATTTCAGTGGATAATTTGTTGGATCCCTTAATTGTAGATTTAAAGGAGAAAATACAACATGAGGTGAGTCTCTTGGAAGTTAAATCCCTAGAGCACTCTTTTAGTATGGCAAGGAAAGGTGAAAGTAAAAATATGAATAGTAGAAGAGTGGTCATTAGAAACTATATAGAGCAATTTGTTCCTTATCAAAAAATCACTCAACCAATAAGGATGACACCTCAACAAATAGATTAAATAAGAGAAAAGGGACTATGTTTCAATTGTGATAGAAAATATGGTAAAGAACATAAATAAGGTGTGAATAAATTATTATACATAGACTTTAAAAAGGAATAAGATCAATAATACAACCATCACAAGGTTTAGAGATAGAAGAGACTATTCCAATAATATATACTCATGATCTACCTGCCACAACACACAACGAACCCTTAATATGGAAGTATATATAAGACATAATAAGGATACAATATTGACTAAGTCTAGTAATACTCATAACCTCATTAATCACAAATTATTAAAAGATCTCAATTGTTTTGTGTTTCTAGCATTAGGGATTCAAGTAATGGTTACAAATAGAGGTATCATAAAGTGTTTATAGAAATTCCATAGTATTAATCTCAATATGGAGGAGTAGTTAGTGGATAACCCTATGGTTACAATCCAAATGGGTGGTGTTCATTTCGTATCAAGGGTCAAATGGTTACAATCATTGGAAACAATGACCCTAATTTTCAAGATTTGTTGATGGGAATTTCCTTAGAACAAAAGGAAATTGTCGTTGGTGGTATCCAAGAGAAATCATCTAAATTGATAAGCTCAAAAGACATGATAAATTACTCAAAAAGGGACACTATGGTATAATTGCACAATTATGCTCACTAGATGTTTTAAAATATATATCCTTTGCTACAATGAATATCGAGAAGGTTTTAAAATATCATTCCAGGGTATTTTGATAGATTCACAAGGGCCTTCCACTTGTTTGAGATTAGGACCATGTAATTGATTCGCACTAGGAAGCATATCACATAGCATTAGGCCTTCTATGCATCCATATGCACAAATGTGTGAGATTAAGTATATGATTCAATAAATGTTATAGGCCACCAACATTCAATTTAGACAAAGTTCTTTCTCTTCACTATTGGTGATTATTACAAAAAATCATGGTTCATAGTGTATGTGTCCATATTATAGACAACTCAAGAAACTAACCATTGAAGATAATTTTCCTATTCCAATGATTAATGAATTATTAGATGAATTACATGGATAAATTTACAAATTTGGATATCTCTTTGTGATATCATCAAATTAGAGTGAGGTAAGAAGACATTCCCATACTAGCCTTGATAATAGATGACAATCATTATGAGTTTTTGATTATTCCATTTAGACATACTAATGCACCTTCAACATTTCGAGACTTGATGAATTCTATTTTCAAATCCACCCTTAGAAAATTTTTGTTGGTATTTTTTTATGACATACTAACATAAAACAAATATTTGAGACAACATTAACATGTTGATAGAGTCTTAAAACTACTAGAACATAAATATCCATATGTAAATCCTTTTAAATATGACTTTGGAGTTTGAGAAATAGAAAAATTAGATGATATTATATCTCATGAAGTCTTCATAATAGACCCTAACAAAATGTAAACTGTGTTGAACAGGAAATTGCTAAAATATTTAAGAAACATATAAAATTCTTAAAATCAACAGGCTATTACTGCAATTTAATCAAGAATTAGAATTAAATAATAACACCTCGAACAACATTATAAAATTGAAATAAAAAAAAAAAAAAATTCTTCTACTCAAAAATTAAGCAAAACTTTTGAAATACTTGAAAAATATACCCAAGAAAATTTTAAAACCAGAAAAATATATTGTTAAAACCAGAAAAATATATTGTTAATTTTTGTGACATTATCTTTACAATGACCTTCGGAAATATTATATATTTTGCATAACATTGGGATATAACCCTTCAAGTGAGTATGTCTTCCTAAGAGATTATAATAATTATATATGCTATTATTACATGTAACCCATAGTGGAAATTCTTTGACCTCGAACCATGTGCATGGATGAATGCTTTGAGCTAAAGTAATCACATTACCAAGTGTCCATGTCTTTTGGTATATTTTTCCAGCGGATAATATTTATATCGAAGTTGATGGAACCAATGTTTTATTTTGGTAATTAATAAAAATATTCCTGATTCTTTTAGGTTAAAATTCAGAGTGGTAAAGTGGGGTTTTGTTGACAAACCCACATTCTTCCTAAACAAATGTAAAAAACAAATTTAAATGCATCATATGTATGGGAATTATCCTTGTCACTTTGCAAGAATATTCGGATAAAAAACATGGAGTCGCTTTTTAATTGTTTTAATTTATGGTTGAATGTCTTAGGAAAGTATCTAACATAATTATTCTAATGAGGTATAATTTTGATAGATTTTTAAACGTGAATAATGGTAAGTTTTATTACGTAGTATTTTCTTTATTAATAATTTTAATGACTTTATTATAGTGGTTTTTAGTAATTTTGATTAATTATTACAACATTACTTATTCTCTATCATCTATATGTCTTTTACATAATAATTTTATAATTTTTCTTTTCTCTACTGATATCAAATTCTTATACTTTCTCATTATGTTCATCCATAAATTTGTATCTCACTTTATCAACTGAAGTAATAGATTTTTTTATTTATTTGTTTCATTTTATCAAATTGTTCATATCGATTACATAGTGCATTGATTGCTTTTTTCATTAAAAAGATAAATGCCCAAAATATCTTAGTTTTATATTAAAATAAATTTAATTACCATTTGCATTAGATGTTGCAAAGGAAATGCCATAAGGCATAAATTGAAGAACAATGGCGACATAGGAACAGGAAAATCTAAATAAGATGTAGAGAATAATATCAGTAGTATGCAGTACCCTAACAAATAATAAGGGTGCTTTTTACTCATAATTTTAATTAGAACTTTGGTAATGGTTTGATGATTCGGATGCAATCTTATGTTCATTGAAAATTATTTTCAAATCGATAGCATCCAAATTTCTAAATGAAACTGATCAGTTAAGATTTTCAATTTTAGGAATTAGCCTCTGTAATATGTATTTGTTAGTTTCTATCACGCAGAGCAACAAAATATGGAGGCTCGATAAAGTTTTCTTTTTTATCTAAGTGCATAAGAGCATAAAATCCTAACAGAAAAATTGCAGAAGAATTGCAGAAAAATGAATAGGCAAATGAAAAATACTATTCAATATGAGTTTTTTTTTTAATTTTCATTAATTATATACTTAAGAATATTAGGTAACATGTTTCAAGAAATCTATTAATTCACATATGTTTAATGTTCTACAAGGACCAACAACAAAGAAACAAAATGTCACTTTACAAAAAAACAATTATAGAACATATAAATGATGATGAATTGGTCCTTAGCTCATCTAGAGTGGGGTTGGAGGTTAATGAAATGGGGATTTTTTGTTACAAAACTATGAGGGATATAATGGAACAAACATATAGACGCACTTTCCACTTGCACTATGAAAATAAATCCATTGATTCCAAGAGCCAAGTTATATTTAAACTATAGGAAGTGTTTCCAGAGTAATGGTCAATGAGCCCTATCAAGCTTGCAATAGAAAAAAAAAAAAAAGAGAAAATAATCATTCAAGAATTAATATTCCTAATTAAAAATATCTTCTAGAATTATATGTCTCTGTTACTATAAATAATTCATTTATTAATATCAAATTTTTTATATTTAGTTTTCATATATCAATACAAAAATAGTTTATTAATTTTTTTCAGGAAGATTATGAAAATCCCATAAGATCAACGAGCTGATATCTGAAACATGCTAGTAAGAATGCCCAAAAAATGTACAAAGAGATGGTCAAAGAAATGGACATAATTGCATCACTGGAAGAGCCATCTCCACAACAACGTGCTTCAATTAAGGACCAACAACAAAGAAACAAAATGTCACTTTACGAAAAAAAATTATAGAACATGTAAATGATGATGAATTGGTCCTTAGCTCATCTGGAGTGGGGTTCGAGGTTAATGAAATGGGGTTTTTTTGTTACAAAACTATGAGGGATATAATGGAACAAACATATAGATGCACTTTCCACTTGCAATATGAAAATAAATCCATTGATTCCAAGAACCAAGTTATATTTAAACTATAGGAAGTGTTTCCAGAGTAATGGTCAATGAGCCCTATCAAGCTTGCAAAAAAAAAGAGAAAAGAAAAGAATCATTCAAGAATTAATATTCCTAATTAAAAATATCTTCTAGAATTATATGTATCTGTTACTATAAATAATTCATTTATTAATATCAATTTTTTTCCATTTAGTTTTCATATATCAATACAAAAATAGTTTATTAATTTTTTTTGCAGGAAGGCTATGAAAATCCCATAAGATCAACGAGCAGATATCTGAAACATGCTAGTAAGAATGCCCAAAAAATGTACAAATAGATGGTCAAAGAAATGGACATAATTGCATCAGTGGAGGAGCCATCTCCAAAACAACGTGCTTCAATTATGTGTAATCATTTATTTTTTCTGTTAGATTCATGTAAAAAATATTTTAGCATTAAAGTTTAATTTTCAAGTATTTTCTTGTAGAAAAGAAAACTAAATGGAACTCACTCAACACATAAAACAAGACGACAAAGAAGAAATGGGTTGATATCAAAGTTTGTTAGTAATTTTTAATATTTACTTATAACAACTTAAGGTTTCATTTTTGTACATTTTAAGTTGTTTTATAGAAACCATCATTGAATTTATTCAAATAGGTGCTAACATAAAAAAGAAGAGTCATTAGAAGAATTGATTGACATTGAGTTAAATATGGGTTGTGAGTATATGTTGTCATATTAAAAATTAATTATGGAACTTGTAAGTATGTATGTTCTTTTACTTTTCTGGGTTTATAATTAATAGAAGAAAAAAAAATCCTTCATATTAAATATATGATTTATTATGGAGTATAAAACTTGCAGGAAATAAAGAGTTGTTGAAACAAGGAATGAGATTTGGTTTTGAATAAATGTGTGAAATTGAGGACTCAATTCTTGCTATGGTACATTTCTTTTCGATTTACACTGATGAATATTATTTATTTCAATTTTCATTATTCTCACCAATCTAGATACACTCGTCACACTTTATTTTAATGTTTTTAGATGGAACTTGAAGAAAATGAAAACAATCGATGTAATAAACAAAACATTTGTCCAAATAACAGGTCAGAGAGGTAGCTCAAGAACTGACAACAATTCCAGCGAAGAATGATGATCTATTTAGATATCAATGCAAGTTGTTTTTTTGGAATAATTGTTTGTGAAAATCAGTCATTTGGTTTAATGTAATGGACATAGTGTCCCAATTGAAGGACACATGGTTACCAATAACTATCCCATTTTGTATGACAAAGAGTCTCTTATTCATATATAATAAAATACATTTTATTTTATTCTATTAGATTGTCCAATGTCATTGTAAAATGTTACACCATTGATTAATATATGGATAATTAAATATTATAATGAAGAGATGTGAAATCTCATGATATAACAAATTAATACAAACATCATATACAAATGCACTAATCAAAATTTAAGTTATATGAATATTGTTATAAGATATATGTAGATTTTTCGGTAAATAACAAATTTAAAATATCATAATAATTTCACTGTCATAGGTCGATGTTTCTAAAAAATAGGAAATGGATACTCGGACATCATATATTAATGCGCACCACTCTGAATACGATTTTTTCAACAACAATATTTACAATAACAAAAAATGGTATCTTGGTGCATTTGTAAAATAAAGAAACACTAGGAAGATATACATTTCATGCACCAATGTGATTCTCCTTCAATGCACTGGTACATTGTTACCTTTGATGCACCAACACGTTAGATTACATAACAACACTAGTACTACAAGATTTATTTTTCTTGCCCCATTTCCTTTTATAAAAAGTACAACACGAGGTATTTTTCAAACACATAAGAACCATACATTATACATTTGAAGCATAGTGTTGTTTATACAACTTATCGACACTAATGCATTGTTACGCATACATACCCACTGCATTCGAGAAGATAAATGCACTAGGGTTGCAAGATTTTTTTGTCTGCCCCGGTGCCCTTCTTGAAAGGTACTTCCTAGGGTGCTTTTTAAGACATAAGCAGTGGGGCAGTATTCTATTTATCTAAAATTTTCTAGGTTTTTCTCTATGTTCCTCTATCTCTCTCTCTCCCTCTCAACATCCCAAATTCTATGTCCCACTCTCCCTCCTTATACCTCCCCTTCTATCCCTTTTCACTCTTCTCTCTAGAATAAGATTCATAGTATATAATTGCAATATAACAATTATATAACAATGCAAAACATCAAACCTACAATAAAAAAATGATTCATAGATTTTTCCACCTTGAAAAGAAAAACTATTAAATATTCTTCTTTGATTCTCATTGTTGACTACGTATTATGATAAGCACCTTTATGTCATGTGTCTTTTACATCAAAAGAAAAACGTGAGAACTTGTGAAACTGACTGCTAAACAGACATAGAGGACTTTTTCCATTTCAAGTTCAATGCAATATATGGACAGAAAATACTATAATGTTAAACAATGTAGTATGTTTTAAGTTATTTTCTAATAGGGGATGATAATAATGATAAGAAATATAATGATTATTGATTCTTATATTGGTGCGTAGATTCTTTATCAGTTTCCATTCTAAAAGGTGAAGGAATGACTTTGACTAGAGGTTTTTTTTCGAGAGGTCTCATTCCTTAATTATTTACATTCACCTTCAATGATGTAATGTATTGTGTTTTCTAGATCATAATAATGAAATCTCTTACACATATGTTAAGCCTTCTACAAAGCCTCGAGTTAAGTGTAAAAACCAATATACAACCTTACATATTATCCTATATTCATATTGTTGCACTAATGTTGTTGACTAGACCCTTTAATTGTAATTATAACCTTTATCTCTTACACACACATAATAAGGAGATATAGTTTTACAATCATCTCGTCTTATTCTTGTGCTTTTTCTTTATACTATAAAGGTATATTTCCCCTTCAAAGAGGCATATTTCATTCTTTTAACTTCTTCTCAAGATGTGGAACTTATTCCTTTTTATATGTTCAAGTTGTTTTGGTATTTATTGCCTAGAATTTGGTATTAGAGGCAATAATCCTAGGGTCTTTCTCCTTCAGTCAATACATTTTTTTATTTTTATTTTTGTTTATAACATTTTTCTTAGAAGTTCTAGATATAATTTTTTTTAGTATGATAAAGAAAAATATCAATGCATATGTGGTCAAAGTTTTAAATTTTTTTTGTTATACTTTCAAATATGTAGCCTATGGCAGATAGAGTCTTTGAATAATCTTGAAAGACATTTTAAATTAATCATCTTCGAATTTTTGCTATATTTTTTTTCTTGGATGTAATAGATTGTGAATTGTTTGAGGAGATTGATGTCAAATATCAAAATATAGGTAGTTCAAATTTTATGTTTTAATTCATTATACCTTAAAATACATAGTTTATGGAAGATAGGGTTTGTGACTAATTCTAAAATCAATTTTAAAAGGACCATCCTTGAATTTTAATTGTAATTTGTTTTGGATGAAATTTTAAACTCTAAACTTTTTTAGTCTATAATTTTTATAAACCTAAGGAGATGTAGAGAGTTACAGGTTCAAAAGATTTCATATTTTGAATAACTATACATTATGAGATATATATTTTGGAATTCAAGGTTTTCAACTAATCCTTAAATTAAATTTCAAACTAGCCATTTGGTAATTTTTGCTATAACATTTTTTCGTGAAGTTTTACGCTGTTAAATTTCCAAGAATTTAAGAAGGCATCTAAGAGAGATAAAGGTAAAATATTTAGAATCATAAGACTTAAAACTTCATATATACATAAAAATAATCATAGACCATCTAAATAGTGTCTAAATTGAGGTTAGAAAGGTATGTAACATACAATTGGCATAGCTTCTGATTGGAAGATATATTCTTGGTGATTCAAAATTTGTGGTAAATAAGAAAAAGAGAATTATTATTATTTTTTCACATGGCTCTAAAGGGTGCTACAAAATTCAATAAACCAATTAAATCTCCAAAGATATTAACCATTAATGAAGAAGAAAGAGAATATATTCTTCACCAAATGAAATAGTTGGAAATAATATGGATGAAAGGATGTAAGCATTCAAACTTTTCATTTCTATAATTTTCCTACATACCCTATATGGGGAAATCCCCAAAGGAGATATCAAGCAACAATAAAATTAATAACATGTGAAGGAAATAAAGATTGAGACATAAAATCATGACTACTTAGCATCTTTAGATCCTTGTCATTGGGGGGTTCAATGTTGCACCAAGTACTTATTTAATTCCAAAGATTGATATGAGAAATTTTGATATAAAATATACTATAAAACGAATATCCCAAATGAAGCAATTATTTGATCTAGAACAAGTTCCAACCTTATAAAAGGTAACTCTTATATCCCTATATTTACATAATGACCGATTTGCTTGGTATCAATGACATTGTGAAAGAGAAATATATTTGACTCTATCTTGATCCATTTTTATGAATGAATTGATATCACACTATGGGGTTATTAAGAGAAACAAATTATTTATTCAATTGATAAATCTTCCATAGTGAGGTACAATTATAGAACACATTCAACAATTGTAGAATTTAAGTCTTGAGGTAAAGAATATTTCAGTGGATAATTTGTTGGATCCCTTAATTGTAGATTTAAAGGAGAAAATACAACATGAGGTAATTCTCTTGAAAGTTAAAAACCTAGAGCACTCTTTTAGTATGGCAAGGAAAGGTGAAAGTAAAAATATGAATACTAGAAGAGTGGTAATTAGAAACTATATAGGGCACCTTGTTCCTTATCAAAAAATCACTCAACCAATAAGGATGATGCCTCAACAAATAGATTAAATAAGAGAAAAGGGACTATGTTTCAATTGTGATAGAAAATATGGTAAAGAACATAAATATGGTGTGAATAAATTATTATACATAGACTTTAAAAAGGAATAAGATCAATAATTACAACCATCACAAGGTTTAGAGATAGAAGAGACTATTCCAATGATATATACTCATGATTTACCCGCTGCAACACACAACAAACCCTTAATATGGAAGTATATATAAGAAATAATAAGGATACAATATTGACTAAGTCTAGTAATACTCATAACCTCATTAATCACAAATTATTAAAAAATCTCAATTGTTTTGTATTTCTAGCGTTAGGGCTTCAAGTAATGGTTACAGGTAGAGGTATCATAAAGTGTTTATAGAAATTCCATAGTATTAAGCTCAATATGAAGGAGTATTTAGTGGATAACCCTATGGTTACAATCCAAATGGGTGGTGTTAATTTCGTATCGAGGGTCAAATGGTTACAATCATTGGAAACAATGGCCCAAATTTTCAAGATTTGTGATGGGAATTTCCTCAAAACAAAAGGAAATTGTCCTTGGAGGTATCCAAGTGAAATCATCTAAATTGATAAGCTCAAAAGACATGATAAATTACTCAAAAAGGGACACTACTGCATAATTGCACAATTATTCTCACTAGATGTTTTAAAATATATATCCTTTGCTACAATGAATATCGAGAAGGTTTTAAAATATCATTCTAGGGTATTTTGATTGATTCATATGGGCCTTCCACTTGTTTGAGATTAGGACCATGTAATTGATTCACACTAGGAAGCATATTACCTAACATTAGGCCTTCTATGCATCCATATGCACAAATGTGTGAGATTAAGTATATGATTCAATAAACGTTATAGGCCACCAACATTAAATTTAGACAAAGTTGTTTCTCTTCACTATTGGTGATTATTACAAAAAGTCATGGTTCATAGTGTATGTGTCCATATTATAGACAACTCAAGAAACTAACCATTGAATATAATTTTCCTATTCCAATGATTAATGAATTATTAGATGAATTACATGGATAAATTTACAAATTTGGATCTCCCTTTGTGATATCATCAAATTAGAGTGAGGTAAGAAGACATTCCCATACTAGCCTTGATAATAGATGACAATCATTATGAGTTTTTGGTTATTCCATTTAGACAGACTAATGCACCTTCAACATTTGGACGCTTGATGAATTCTATTTTCAAATCCAGCGTTCGAAAATTTGTGTCGTTTTTTTTTTATGACATATTAACAAGAAACAAATATTTGAGACAACATTAACATGTTGATAGAGTCTTAAAACTACTAGAACATAAATAGCCATAAGTAAATCCTTTTAAATATGACTTTGGGGTTTGAGAAATAGAAAAGTTAAAATATGACTTTGGGGTTTGAGAAATAGAAAAGTTAAGTGATATTATATCTCATGAAGTCTTCATAATAGACCCTAACAAAATTTAAACTATGTTGAATAGGAAATCGCTAAGATATTTAAGAAACATATAAAATTCTTAAAATCAACAAGCTATTAGTACAATTTAATCCGAAATTAGAATAAGTAATAACACCTCGAACAACATCATAAAAAGTAAAATAAATAAAATATTCGACTCAAAAAGTAAGCAAAGCTTTTGAAAGACTTGAGGAATATACCTAGTAAAATTTTAGAACCAAAAAAATATATTGTTATATTTTGTGACATTATCTTTACAATGACCTTCGGAAATATTATATATTTTGTATAACATTGGGATATAACCCTTCAAGTGAGTATGTCTTCCTAAGAGATTATAATAATTATTATATAATTATATATGCTTTAGTACATGTAACCCGTAGTGGAAATTCTTTGACCTCGAACCATGAGCATGGATGAATGCTTTGAGCTAAAGTAATCATATTATCAAGTGGCCTTGTCTTTTGCTATATTTTTCCAGCGGATAATATTTATATCGAAGTTGATGGAACCAATGTTTTATTTTGGTAATTACTCAAAATATTCCTGATTCTTTTAGGGTTAAAAATCAGGGTGGTAATGTGGGGTTTTGTTGACAAACCCACATTCTTCATAAACAGATGTAAAAAACAAATTTAAATGCATCAGATTTATGGGAATTATCCTTGTCACGTTGCAAGAATATTTGGATAAAAAACATGGACTCGCTTTTTAATTGTTTTAATTTATGGCTTGAATGTCTTAGGAAAGTATTTAACATAATTGTTCTAATGAGGTAAAATTTTGATAGATTTTTTAACATAATTGTTCTAATGAGGTAAAATTTTGATAGATTTTTAAATGTGAATAATGGTAAGTTTTATTATGTAGTATTTTTCTTTATTAATAATTTTAATGGTTTTATTGGAGTGGTTTTTAGTAATTTTGATTAATTATTACAACATTACTTTTTCTCTATTATTTATATGTCTTTTAAATAACAATTTTATAATTTTTCCTTTCTCTACTAATATCAAATTCTTATACTTTCTCATTATGTTCATTTGTAAATTTGTATCTCACTTTATCAACTAAAGTAATAGAATTTTTTTTTCATTTTATCAAATTATTCATATCCATTACATATTGCATTGATTTCTTTTTGCATAAAAAAGATAAATGCCCAAAATATCTTAGCTTTATATTAAAATAAATTTAACTACCATTTGCACTAGATGTTGCAAAGGAAACACCATAAGGCATAAATTGAGGAACAATGGCGACATAGGAATAGGAAAATCTAGATAAGATGCAGAGATGTAACAGAAATGAAATTCTATGGTTGGCCATGGTTAACCATGAATAATATTGGTAGTATGCAGTACCCTGAAAAATAATAAGGGTGCTTTTTACTCATAATTTTAATTAGAACTCTGGTAATGGTTCGATGATTTGGCTGCAATCTTATGTTCATTGAAAATTATTTTCAAATCAATAGCTTCCAACTTTTTAAATGAAACTGATCAATTAAGATTTGCAATTTTAGGAATTAGCCTCTGTCACATGTATTTGTTAGTTTCTGTCACGCAAAGCCACAAAATATGGAGGCTCGATAAAGTTGTTGTTGTTTTTTCCTAACTGCGTAAGAGCGTAAAATCCTAACAGAAGAATTGCAGAAAAATGAATAGGCAAATGAAAAATACTATACAATATGAGTTTTTTTTTTTTCCATTAATTATATACTTAAGAATATTAGGTAACATGTTTCAAGCAATCTATTAATTCACATATGTTTAATGTTCTACAGGGACCAAAAACGAAGAAACAAAATGTCATTCTACGAAAAAACAATTATAGAACATGTAAATGATGACAAATTCGTCCTTAGCTCATCTGGAGTGGAGTTGGAGGTTAATGAAATGGGGATTTTTTGTTACAAAACTATGAGGGATATAATGGAACAAACATATAGACGCACTTTCCACCTACAATATGAAAATAAATCCATTGATTCCAAGAACCAAGTTATATTTAAACTATAGGAATCGTTTCCAGAGTAATGGTCAATGAGCCTTATCAAGCTTGCAATAACAAAAATATATTAAAAAAACCAAAAAAGAATCATTCAAGAATTAAAATTCCTAATTAAAAATATCTTCTAGAATTTTATGTATCTATTACTATAACGAATTCATTTATTAATATCAATTTTTTTATGTTTAGTTTTCATATATCAATATAAAAATAGTTTATTAATTTTTTTCAGGAAAATTATGAAAATCCCATAAGATCAATGAGCTTATATCTGAAACATGCTAGTAATAATGCCTAAAAAATGTACAAAGAGATGGTCAAAGAAATGGACATAATTGCATCACTGGAGGAGCCATCTTCACAACAACGTGCTTCAATTATGTGTAATCATTTATTTTTTCTATTAGATTCATATAAAAAATATTTTAGCATTAAAGATTAATTTTCAGTTATTTTCTCGTAGAAAAGAAAACAAAATGGAATTCACTCAACACATAAAACAAGACAACAAATAAGAAATGGGTTCATATCAAAGTTTGTGAGTAATTTTTAATATTTACTTATAATAGCTTAAGGTTTCATTTTTGTATATTTTAAGTTGTTTTATAGAAACCATCATTGAATTTATTTCAAATAGGTGCTAGTATAGAAAAGAAGAATCATTAAAATAATTGATTGACATTGGGTTAAATATGGGTTGTGAGTATATGTTGTCATATTAAAAATTAATTATGGAACTTGTAAGTATATATGTTCTTTTACTTTTCTGAGTTTATAATTAATAGAAAAAAAAAATCCTTCATATTAAATCTATGATTTATTATGGAGTATAAAACATGGAGGGAATAAAGAGTTGTTAAAACAAGGAATGAGATTTGGTTTTGAATAAATGTGTGAAGTTGAGGACTCAATTCTTGCTATGGTACATTTATTTTTGATTTACACTGACGAATATTATTTATTTCAATTTTCATTATTCTTAGACTTTTAGTTTGAAATTATAAATTAGTATCCTTAGATTTTAATTTGAAATTATTTTTATTTCAAAATAGAATTATTTTTATTCTATTTTGAATTAATAAAATATTTAAAAGACATTACAACAATAAAAAAGTATTCGAATGTGATTTAGCCTGAAAATTCTTCTCAAAAAATCAAAAAGTAATTAATAAAAAATTATTAAAATAACAAATTACATCGATGCCTGAAACTAAATTAAGAAAATAAAAAATATGAAAATTTAAATCACAATTTTACCAACTAAATTTTAAAATCACAATTTAAACCAAACCAATACATCATTCTTCTTCAGCGGGTATTAACCTATACAGACATATGAAAAATTATTAAAATAACAAATTGCATCTATGCTTGAAACTAAATTAAGAAAATAAAAAATGATGAAAATTTAAATCACAATTTTACCAACTAAATTTTAAAATAACAATTTAAACTAAACCGATACATCATTCTTCCTCAGCTGGTATTAACCTATACAGTCATATATAAAAGGCAGTGTCATTTCATTCATTTTCGACTGCTATACAAATTCCACGTATATCAAAATAATAAATTGATACACAATCATATTTAAAAGCGAGTATAACATCATTCTTCTTCTTCTCCAGCTGCATTCCAACAAATTGGAATTTTTAATATATTTATTTATTTATTTGATATTGAATTTGAAATAAAGATTTTATTAACGCTAGAAGGCCAAAACCTTAGAGTTTAAGTTACTAATTTTTAAAACTGAACATATTTAAAAAATTTAACATGCAATCCAAGAACAAGGATATGATTCTAAGAAATTTTAGCTAAACGAATTCCGGCTTTTAATGTGTTTCATGTTTAAATATAGATATTTGAATTTGGAAAAAAGATTTGAAAAAAAAATCCTATTAAAAATGTATTTTGTTGTTACAGTCCCAAACTTTAAAAGTTAATTACCAACTAAATATTCATTGAGAATGCATTTTGTTGCTCCAGGGCCCAAACCTTAGAAAGTTAATTACCAAAGGAATTTTGTTTGTACAGGGCCAAACTTTAGGAAGTGAATTTCCAATCAAATATTCATCGGTAAAAATTCAAGACATTCAAAATTTCTAACATACAAACCAAGAACCATTATATGAAACTAATAACAACTTTATCTAAATAGTTCAATTATACAATGAAGTCATATGGAATGTATAAGCATGTCAATTCCATTCAAATGCCAACGAATTTACAGATGTTTATCAAGGAGCTTATACAGCTCATATGGTGGAAGATTATGCAAGGCAGCTGCATGACAAGACTCAATAGCAGTCAGGCCTGCCAAATAATTCTTGCGCACAATTTCGTACACCGACTATTATATCGGAAGACGTTGATCATTAATTAAACATTCAACCTCACCGTCTGTTTGATTGGAAGGATGATGTGTATTTGGGATATCACGAAGAATATTTGAGGGCCAAAACATATATTAATATTCATATAGAAGAGTTATGAAGGAATTCAGGTTGGTGATCAACTGGGTTTCTTTGTATATACAATGAACAATATATGGTGTATTGGTATAACTTGGAAGTCATATGGACATAATTAATGATAACTTTTGTGGGAATATAGAATTCTCATGATTAGAAAAAATGTATAAATACAAGTTAATTGGAGTTATCTTGGGTGATTGGTAGGGAGGGTTGGAATCCTTTGCACCAAATCAAGAATTAGAAAATGATATTGTAAAAATCGACAATGATGACAATAATATATATATATATATATATATATATATATATAAGAACAATATAACTTAAGTATAAATAAGTTGAATACAGTTATTTCATGATTGATTAAAACAAAGATGGTAAGAGAATTAATAAACATTCTCATTAAAAGGGTCTCTTCATGAATGGAACCACATAAACACTCATTATAATAGTGGAATAAATGGCACAAACCATCAGCATGGAGCTTCACAAAGGTCAAGCAATTGAGAATTGTTTCTTGTTTAAAAACCAGCGAAATGGAGGTAAGATGTAATAAACTATCATAATAACTTGTGATGGAAAGGAGATTAGTCTCGGAATGGGGAAGTGAGCAACATAGTTGAGATCTTATGTTCAAAGTGACATAATCTGAGTTACTTCAAGTCATTAAATAAATATAGGAGAACTTTGGAAATAGTACTACTGATACTTAGAAGATATCAACCTCACACTAGATTTAGTAAGTATAAAGTGAGCAAGAGAACCCACCGACAAGATCCTGTCATAAAAATGAATTAACTAATTTCAGGTGGTATATATACACCCCTTGGGTAGGCTTAATAAATATAAGAGAAGGGTTATCTACATTATACCCATTTTCTCCTAGATCAAGTATGTTTTTCCCGTGCCTCTTGCACTCCTAGTCTCTAGGAAACCCTGGTTTCCTTTGCAGAGATGTTCATCATCTTTATAACATCTCCTTGAGCTTGCTAGAGAGATTTTCTTCATGGCTCGGGCTAGAAAGATCCAGAGGAAGGTTTCATCGTTGCTTCTAGCCTAGATTAGGTTGTACCTTTCCTATACCTATTGCTATCAATCAATAAATAAGCTTACATCTTGTTCCTCATATGTTATTGTCTCATGAATAGCAATTTATATGCTTGTATATGATGATATAACATATCTTTCATGTATGCACAATAAATTATCATGTATATGATTCTGTGAATTGATTTGTAGGCCTGCTCTTTTTGGAGGAAGCAGTGGGTTTTGATCCTATTGGTGGATTCCTCGCCTCTCTATCATATTTCATTATTGGTTGGTCAAACGATTTATGTCATGCGCGAACCACATCTCGTATATGCCAGAAATGTACTTTGGAATGGTTACTTCATCTCTCCTCATCCGAGTTCTTCCAAATTATTGGCTCACTAGTTATACTCTACGCTGGTTGATGTGGGATGACTTAATTCCTTCCTTCTAGTGGATCTTTTCCCATCAACTTCAACTCATTGCTCTAGTAACACGATCTAGAGTCATTTTTTTCAGTACCTTAGGGTTTACAGTTATCAATGGAAGACTCGTTCACTATCGACATTGAGAATACATCAGTGTCTCCTGATTGGTAGATTCTTTCAAGTGTCCGACTTCATCACATTTATTCACACCTTTTAGATTGTACTGGGGTACCTTGATACTCATTATCATTATTGGTGATTTGTCTCGTGTTTGTTAATGGTATACATCAATGACTAGTAATCAAATGATTTCTCACATTTTCGACTTCAGTCCATTTATTCCCATAGTGTAGAAATGTATCATTTGCGATAGGTGAAGACCTCAGTTTGTGTCAACATCTTGGTTAACTTGAAAGATCCTTCATTTTTCTGCGAGTGACACCTCCCATCTTTAAATGTTGCAGTCCTTCACAACAACATCTTATATGTTTGCACCTGATTTTATACAGTACCACTATTCCACCTATATGACTTGGTATTTCTATGATGATCAGTTATGAAACATCATTGATCAAACATTCTTCTAGCATCATTGATTGGATATTCTTCTATATGTGATATTGAGACATAGCTATGTTGTGTTCCTTTGTGGCTATGATCTGATGATCCATTATGTCTTTTACAGCTCCTGTTTTTCACTTATATATACATTATGTATCCGTTGTATACTTGATCAACAAACATTCTTTATTACTTCTAAGCATGGGTATTCCTGCCTAAGACATGAGTTTTCTTTCTGACTCCTTCCATAGGTATTCGATGAGCTGGAATATGGTGATCTCCTCCTGGGTTCTGGGGTGACTTCTCTCTCTCTACTCAATATATTTCGGTGATCATGTAACCCTTCTGAGCTCATATATTAGGGGGAATTTGTTATAACATCATTTATCACTCTGGTAGATTTGATGCTCTTTTATGGCCCTTGACAGTCCCTTTTTTCATATAGACTTGATCTTATATTAAAAAATAATATTTTAAATTCCATATGAGACTCTTCCCACACTAAATCTCATACATACGTGGGTCCTATAAAACTGCACCCATGTATACCTTTTATAATATGAAAAAATAAAATAAAATTCTATTTTTCAAAAAGGGTTCACTGGTTTTACCGAGAACCCACCCATAGGATCCCATGGCACAATTGAATTAACTAATTTTAGGTGGTATATATACACTCCTTGGGTGGGCCTAAGAAACAAAAGAGAAGGGCTATCAACATTATACCCATTTTTCTCCTAAATCAAGTATGTTTTTCCCATGCCTCCGACACTCCCAATCTCTAAGAAACCCTAGTTTCCTTTGCAGAGATATTCATCATCTATATAGAATCTCCTTGTTCTTGTTAGACATATTGTCTTCATGGCTCGGGCTGGATGGATCTGGAGGAAGGCTTCTTCAGTTCTTTTGGCCTAGATCATGTTGTACCTTTCTTGTACCTATTGTGTTTAATCAATAAAAAATCTCATGTCTTATTCCTGATAAGTTATTTTCTCATGAATAGTAATTTATATGCTTGTATATGATGATCTAACATATCTTTTATGTATGCACATTGAATTATCTATCATGTATATGCTTCTATGAATTGACTTGTAGGCTCGCTTGTTCTGGAGGAAGTAGAGGATTTGGACCCTACGGGAACATCATCAAACATAGGACCTCCAGGTACATTTCCAAATCCATGTTTAGTAATTCATATGTTTGGCATGTTTGTTTTACTACTCTTTCTTTGTTATCTTGTTCTTATTTGTTGAGGTTTTCAACCCTTACCTTACAAAACTTTTCTCGTCCACAAGGATCATTTTGAAGAATATGAAATCTACTAGGGAGGAAATGAAATAGCCCCAAATATAGAAAATGAATCTAATTAGTTTTTAAATCTCATGTACCTGATGGATGCAAGGGGCTCAAAATTATCATTACTGATTTGTAATATCAATTCATGGGATGATTCGCTAATTAGTTCATTTGATAATTGCCTCATGATTGGAAAGGTTAAGTCTGATCGAAATAAAGATGATAAGAAAATTTTGATTTATTGAAATGATTGCTAATAGCAACCCTGATATCTAAATATTTGATGAGTTAGTACATTGAAATGAACAAGAATAAATGTAAGCTAGATTCTGTGAGCAATATAGCAAAACTGCAAGAATATATATATATATATATATATATATATGATATAGTCATAAACTATAAGGAGATCACTCTTAACCTGATTGTTGTTGGTCTAATGCTTTTTCTTAAAGTTTTGGAAAATAGTGCAAGTTGGAAAAGGACAACATAGAAAATATGTGTTTATGCATGACAAGATACACATGATAATGAATGTGTATATTAAATACTCTAAGGAGTATATTGTACTAATATGAATTGAGGAATCGATGGTGAATATAGGTAACAACCAACACCAAAAGATAAAAAAATGTGTGATTAGAAGCAGGAAGGTAGCTAAGTAAGGTAACTAAGGAAATGTGGCATATAATTTTAAGATAATTTAAAGGTGTGGTAAAGAGAATGTTGTTACCATATTGGTACAAAAATTACCTACTTTTTTTATCATGTGATGTGTTAACATAGAAAAGTGTAACATGACACCAATCAATGTTACCCCAGATAAGTATCTTAAAGAACTTCAAATGAACATATGCCTATAAAATCAATATGTTAAGATAACCATGCTAATAGGGTGTGATGGGGTAGTTGAAGGGCATGGAATATGCAATGGGAAAAACCCAAATGTAATCTTCAAACACCTTAACTAATAATTTGAAGAATAGAAGGGGATGTGAATCCCAAGAAGGGATTTGAGCGAAACCCATGATTGAGGTGTGTCTGAGAAGTACTGTTATTAGATTGGTGATGTAAATTTCCTGTTACCTTTTGTTGATTTTAAGTATGGTCGTACTACACCAGGTTATGCCCTTGGATAACCTTCTAGCCTCGATGGCCTGCTGCAAAATGGTCAGAAGGAAAATAATAAGATAAAGAAAACCAACTAAATTAAATAATTGACGGATAATTAATGTGGATAGAAAAGGGTCCACTTGAACAAAGGAAATAATATTTATCATGAAGGTGGTGAGTTGATGTAATTGGTAATGTTTGGTTATGGCTTATTTGATATCATGAAATTAGGATGGTTCCTAAAGGGAAAATCATTGGTTGTGAGCCATCATGGGGACAATGTAAGGAAATCTTCCTTGAAATTTAAAAAATAAAGAAAGGAGATGATGATAACAAGTGTGATTACTAAGTAAAAGATATAATAAGGCAATTAGTTTTTCTCATATTAGGATAAAATTATTGTCCATAGGATCTTACACGTCAAAGGTAGTAAAATAACTTGATTTTGAATTAAGTGAGTAACATGTTGTGAACCAATATATAAGAATATAATTATATTAGAGTAACATAGTGAGTGTGACACAGTCAATACGCTTACAACCACAAAAGGGAAAAATCTTATGCCTATACATGCAAGAAAAATAACATATAACTTTCATCAACAACTTGCAATGAAGGATGACAAGGGCTAAAATTGAAAGAATGTTGAAAAGTGGACTCCCAGTTTTGTGCTAAAAGAAAATAAAAGGAAACCCAAGATGGGCATAGCTACATTTACTTGGACAAGTAGACAACAATTTAGTCGCTTAGAACAAGGTAGGAAAAGGAATTTATCCTAAACTTTACTTGTTTATAACTAATGCATATGTAACATTTGGAATTAAAATGGAAGCATAATAATGCTACCAAATACGACAATACACTAGTTGCAACCTATCATAAATTACCTGAATAGTAAATGGTTTTTTAAATATTATTACCTCTATGTAAATAGTACAAGTGGAATTGGTACTTCCATAGTCCGAAATTACAATAGAACCACATGGTGGGATCTCTCTCGATTCACATAGTTGTTGGGTAAGTAAAAACACATTTATTTTTATTGTTGATAAGATTATAGTGATTTTTCTAACTCTTATTGAGTGAATATTGCTAACCCTTGTTGGGTTATGATAAATGATGATAACCCTTATTGGGTACATAAACAAAAAATGATGGTGCTTGTAATAAATTTTGAAATGACTATGTATATGCTTCTTAAATAATAATTGATGGATAACTAATGACAAATTTGATAATTATGAATGTAAGTCAAACTGGATGGAGAGTTCCTAGTCAAACCTTTGTGTATTCTTGAATGGATAGAAATAATGTTACGAAAGAAAGTTATCACCCAGGTTAAATTATAGTGGAATAACTTTAGCAGAGACAGGGCTACGTGGGAGGATGAGCATTTTATGTGTGAAGCATATCTTATCCTGTTCCAAAGGCTAGAAAACATTGAGGGTGATATTCTACTTAAGTGGGGAGATGTAATATCCTCTGGTAAAACTGATAAATATTTATTTAATGCAGGTAAGAAAGAACCTATTTTGTTTTATGGTGTAGGTGAAGGCTGAATAATTATTAAAAATAAATTTTTTTTAATATATTAAATGCATAGATGCTTTATGCAGTTATCTGTAAAGTCACATTGGGAAGTAATGCTGAGAAAGCTCATATTCTAGATAGTTGGAAACAATTATGAGAAAGGAAGTTACCTACCCAAAGTCCTCCTTTAGAATAAAAATTTCTCCATGGGAAGAAGGAGCCAAGAAGGTGTGAGACAAACCTAAGGAAATCTGGAGGAGAGAGACTACAAAATCATGAATTTTTTTGACAAGGTACTTTCAATGTGAGGAATTATTGATTTGGTTGGCTAGCTGAATTCCAACCGCAGCCTATGTGCTTAGTTTGAGAAGCCTAGACTAAGTCCGGTTGGAATCATATAGTCTTTGGGATTGAATGTGTGCATTGTAATGTCCCTTAATAATAAATAATAATAAAAATAATAAATAATATAATATGATATTAAAATACAAGAAAATAAACAATAAACAATAAATAAAAATAGTAATAGTAAATAAATAATAAATAATAATAAAATAATAAATAACAATACTAAAGCTCTAAATAAATATAAATATAAATAAACAGAAAAATAGTAAAAATCAGTAAAGCTATCAAAAAGTAAAAACAAAAGAAATAAAACAAGAATGCAGTAAAAATCAGTAAAGCTATCAAAAAGTAAAAAAAAATAAAAAAACAAGAAAGCTGTAAAGTTGCATATTGACACATGGAGTGTGTGCATGTGGTTCCCCTTCCAATGTTTGTTCTATTTAATAGATGGTGAGGAAGATGAGAGGCATTCCATCATTCTATGATTCCATCATCCATTCTCTTGGGAGAATAGTGTTGTGAGACAAAGGATTCCCTGGCAGTGGTACGTTGATTGAGTGCTCAAGGGTGGCCAGTTGTAGCAAGATTTTGTGAAATTGAACCTACGGTTGGGTGGAGAGTCATCCCCAAGACTTTGTTGCAGTTAGCAAAATTCAACTAACGTTCAACCCCGAAATCACAAGTGAGAAACGTCATCGCCACAAGTAAGTTGTCTCTACTCATATTTATGAAATTTGATGTTAATTAGTTGATAAATTGTGTGTTTATTATAAATCGCATAATTAATCTAATTAATTACATGTTTTTATTTTGGCGCTGTTACATATGGTATCAGAGCTTAGATTCAACTCTTAGAATCTATAGACATTTTCATATAGAAAACTTCGATCAAATACGAATTCTATCCACATAAAAAGAAATATTATAATCACATCCTTCCTTTCACAAAAAAAAACATCCGTTAATTACTTAGAAAAAGCAAAATCGATTGTGAACCCCGCACTGCGTACAGTGCCTGAGGCCTCCATCATAGTATACTTTATTCGCTGCTCAAAAGAGAGATGCCATCATTTGTTGGAATGAGTGGACCGTTTCCCGCCTAAGGGAGTTTTTCCCATTGTCAGCCACCATCATTATCACAGTGAGCAGTTGTCGCGACCACCACGACCGTGTAAAACAATTTTTAGCTATGCAGCACAAGAGTCTAAAGGATTTCTTTTAGGGTTTGAAATTTAAATTAAAAGTAAAATGCAAATTATTATTAACTTTAACAAATGTGTTGCATGTGCCTTCCCGGAAAATTTTATCGTCAAAGCCTGTCGGTATTTTCGCTAGTTCAAAACCGAAAAAAATAGACATTCTTACCCAAGGAAATTTTTCGGTTGGTCATAATTTTTAGATCGGTACTGCAAAAGGGAGTAACTACAAGTTGATCGGTGAACTAAAACTATTGACATTATCTTTTCCAAAATAAATAAATAAGACAAATTGGATGACACGGCATTACAAGTGCCATGTGGCCAGAAATGGGTTATGGACAAAGGCCATGTGGCAGCCTCCCGAAAGGTGGCTTGTTGAAGTAGTGTTTTCTAGATGCTGGTATCGATTGTCATGTGCTCTGCTTTGTGGTTATCGTCGTTGAAACGAAGTTTTGATCCGGCCACCGAAACCGCTTATATGCTTAAACTCAGTGGGCGTTATCACATGTTGGGCTCTTTCCGGTTCCTGATGTTTTGGTGAAACCTTGGGTTTGGGGTTTTTAAGAAAGCATCGTATGCTCCCAGCCTTTGCTTTTGCTTAATCTTGAACCCGACGTGAACTCGACTACGGAGGAGCACCCGGTTAAAAATTACTTTATGCTTTTCAAGTTCGGTCCTAGCTATGAAACCATACCTTGGAAATCATCTTATTTAGAAGAAAAAAAAATCATCTTGAAGCACGACATTAAATATTTTGAAAACAGGTTTTAAAAAGTAAAATTAAACTTTATTCATATAATCCCATGGATAATTGAGGTCATCTAAGTAGTTGACAAATTTAAATTATTTTTGGTGTGTGCTGATTCATATGTAAATAGGTGTAAATAATAGTCTAAAATATAAACTTAACCATGTTTAATAAATCTAAGTATAAAGTAGATTTGTTTTTTTATATTAAATTGTAAAGGGATGAGGGGTAGCTGATAGAGAAGAAAGTATAAATATTATAGTTTATTAGATATTTAAGTAATTAATCAAGATGATTTTTTTTTGAAGTAGTAAATGTAATAGATACTAATTTAATATATCGATAAAAATAGTTATTAAGTATAATAATGAGATAGTATAATAAATGAAGAAAATTTAGATATAATATTATATAATTTGAAATTAAATGTATTTGTCATTTAATTATAATATAATTGGTTATTATAATATATTATTAATATTAATATATATAGATTAGATTAGTTTAAGATAGATTAAGAGACTTAATTTTATATTCTTTTGCTTAGTCTAACAATTTAATTTTCCTTACAATATATATATGGTATGATAACTTTAATTTTGTTTAGGTATGATTAGGTTGGCACAATATTAATGTGAAGAATTTATTATATATGATGAATTCATGGTGATTATTGGAAATGTGTATCATCATTTGAGTCAACATCATTTGAGGACATAACTAGAAATTCAACACCCTACATAAGATATGAAGTGAGGGAAAGAACCAAAGAAACTTATATGTGGCCAAATTGAGGCAATAGTAGTACAATTCTCTGAAGATACACAACAATTGAAGTCAAAAAAACTAGAAGGAAAATAATTCTATTATTAGATTGAGTTGATGGAATATTAAGTATAAAGAAAACAATTTTAATAAAGGAAGTAAAGTTCTAAGTTGATTCCCAATATTAGTAATTTATATTTAATAAAGTTACCCTGTGAAATAAAGGTAAAGGAGGAATTTGTAAGTTTTATAATGAAGCTAACAAATGGTAGCCTTCAGAACTATGACCAATGTAGAATGGGGAGATGAATAGAAATTAGTAATGGATAAACACTTAAAAATGAGTGGGTGAAGTTTCATAATTGAGTGTAAATAATCAACAAGAGGAACTAGCCTACTCTAGAGCAGAATGGGAGGGAATAATTGTGAGGTGTCACTTGGTGGAAAATAGTCATGGAGTTACATAAGCATTTCATATAAGAGCATGATAAGGATCACTATCGAGTCTAAATGAGAATGATGCCTACTAAGAATAAAATATTGCAAATCAATGGATGAAGTTAGTTGATCATGATATTGATAAAAGTCAAAGTATGGTGATGTTAGAGATGAGAAGTAGTATCAACATTCCCAATTTTCAAACAACATTGTGAAAATAAGAGAGAAGAGAAAGAAACCACCTTCACTAGGGGTAAGAATCCAAAATTAATATGATAATAAGTACACTAAATTAAAAAAAGTGAGGAAGTTCGAACTATGAAGTTAGTAGATATGGAATTTTAAGAATTTGAAACTATTATAAGATTTTTTTTATTCTCTAGTATGATAAAGTGAAGGGATGACAAGCTTCCTCAATGATTTTGATAAATGGATTAGATAGCATGAATGATGAATAACAATGAATAGTGAAGGTCATATGAATGTTCCCTTTAATTTTAAGGTTCAAGATAAGGAATGGTGAACCAAAAACACTCACAACTAGCTAAGGAAAGACAAGGGAAATTATTTACAGGTTATGTTATCGATATAACGATAAGGAAATAAACCATATGAAGTAATGAGATTAAGTAGTATTGAGATGGGAATTGGATGAGATATGGGAATCTTTTGAGGACGAGCAAGGATAGTTACCCAACGATGATAAATCATTGAGGATTGGTTGACCATATGTGCAAGTGAATTAAGCATGATAGGAAAGTAAACCATGATGACATAGTGTACAACATACTTGGAATGAGTAATCTAAGGGTGTAAATTGATGTTAAACCAAAGGATATAAAATTTGATATTAACAATTTTAGGAATGATTGTATGACCATTAATACCTTAATGGTGAATTTCACTAAATTCCCTTGGGGAAGGAAGAATATATGACTAGAGATTAAGGCTCAAGTGATGAGGATCATTTGAATTTTAACGATGTGCTTAAATTACTATATCTACTATGTAATCATTAGTACTTTCTATGACCCAAAACAAGCTCAAAACCTTAGATGTGGCGGGTACTCATTTTGCAAAAGATATGGTATAACAATGAATGATATTATGACACTAATAGTACTCATGAGATAACATAGATCCTAGAGGGATGTTAAATAATGTTAATTCATAGTTAGCATTCATTGTTCATATATGTAAATGAAATTAATTCATGATAAGAATGCTTATAGTGTATTCTTGTTCTACATTTGATAAAGTATTTGATGATTTTCGTATTATTGATGTTTCATGTTATGATGGTATGTGGTAAATGGATATAGTTCTCATGAGAGGTTAATGACATATATGTGGTGCTTATTTATTTATTTGGTATGATAATGATGTTGAATGCTCATGATGAATATGATATGCATAGGGATTATGATGCTATGATATGAGGTTATATTGACATGTGGTCAGTTTATTATGTGACGTCAAGATATGTCTTTGATGTTGATATGTTGATGTTATAACTTATGAGGGTATTTTATGTGATAATCGCATGCAAATTTTATGACATGCATGAGCATGCAATTCATTATTATTCAAAATGTTGTGATTAACAATGATGTTATGTTCTCATGATGACATGCAAGACTTGACATATGAATTATTTCTATGATATTATGATTATAACTAATGCAGTGGTTGCATGTTGAGATGTGGTGACTGATAGGAACTCCACAAATGGGCCGAAAGGGTTGGTTTATTTGATGATCTCGTGCGAGCCCATACGCACAAGGGAGAATAAGTAACACCATATGGGCTGGGGAAAAACTCAATCAACACTACATATGCAAGTGGTTCCTTTGTCTTGTATAGCTTTTGATGGATAGCTCTTGAGGGCTATGGGACCATCTTGAGGAGGCCAAGTGCTTGATATTGAAGGCTAGGTGCCTAGTATTGTATTGGGATTCCGAAGTTTGGTAGGGTGTAAGGACTTCGATGCCTGGGGTTATGCACCTTAGTGAGTTGTGGAGGGAGTGGGCCAACCTTGCGAGATGCCTGGAGACATTGAGCACTGTACCGCATGCCTGCCTTGGGGCAGATGAGGTCTGAGTCAGGCGCGAGCCTTGGGGCCAGCCTTGGACTAGGATACAGACCAGGGAGGCTTATACCTGGTTCCGAAAGTGGGAAAAAGGATAGAGGTTCCTTGGGATTTCCTGGGTGTTGTGAAACATTGGATGCCTACTGGTTATACTAGTTCAGCAGAGGGTGTCGGTGAACATGAAGTAATAAATAACAAAATAAAATGTTAAGTAATTCAACTTAACTTCGGCACGAAGTTCCTTGAAGTGGGGGAGTATGTAATGTCCCTAAATAATAAATAATAAATAATATAATATAATATAATATTAAAATACAAGAAAATAAATAATAAACAATAAATAAAAAATAGTAATAGTAAATAAATAATAATAAAATAATAAATAACAATACTAAAGCTCTAAATAAATATAAATATAAATAAACAAAAAAATAGTAAAAATCAGTAAAACTATCAAAAAGTAAAAACAAAAGAAATAAAACAAGAAAGTAGTAAAAATCAGTAAAGCTATCAAAAAGTAAAAACAAAAGAAATAAAACAAGAAAGCAGTAAAGTTTCATGTTGACACATGGAGTGTGTCCATGTGGTTACCCTTCCAATGTTTGCTCTATTTAATAGATGGTGAGGAAGATGAGAGACATTCCATCATTCCATGATTCCATCATCCATTCTCTTGGGAGAATAGTGTTGTGAGACAAAGGATTCCCTGGCATTAGTGCGTTGATTAAGGGCTCGGGGGTGGCCAGTTGTAGCAAGATTTTGTGCAATTGAGCCTACGGTTGGGTGGAGAGTTGTTCCCAAGACTTTGTTACAGTTAGCAGAATTCATCTAGCGTTCAACCCCAAAATCACAAGTGAGAAACATCATAGCCACAGGTAAGTTGTCTCTACAAATATTTCTGAAACTTGATGTTAATTAGTTGATAAATTGCATGTTGATTATAAATCGCATGATTAATCTAATTAATTACATGTTTTTATTTTGGGGCTATTACATGCACCCTAGATTAAGTCTTGTTGGGATCATATAATATTTTGGATTGTATTTGTGCAAGTCACTATTATGAAATATCTTTGATTTGAAGCTGGCTCAAGGGGAGACTCAGTGGTGTGACTGGTCTCATACGTTGGGTCGATCATCCTTCCCATGTAGTGTTGTGGCTAGCTTGAACAAGTAGAGAAAGGAAAAGTAGATAAGTATTGTAGAAGTTTACTTTTCTTCATTGAACTATGATCAATTGTGTTTAAATTGTGAAATGTTTCCAAGAACTGTGAAAAGTTGTATTGTGCTAAGATAATGTCTTCAAACCTGAAACTTGTTGTAAATAGATTCAGTTAGTTTCTAAGACAATTAAATAGATTCAACATATCATGATTAGTCCTTGTCTCATTAGAATAACATTAAAGGAGAAAAAAATTTATTCCATAATAGCCTCATATAATTATTCAAAATTACTAGTAATTAAAATCACATAAGTAAATATGTTATGTACGTAGAACAGATTCCATGCTGAACTTATTTAAACTGTACTAAAGATTGAAAATATATAGATAAACTCATCAAAGTAATATAGTTGAAAAATAATAATTTCCAAAGGAAAAATATCCTAATATTAACCATTCAGGTGCATACAAAATAGTGTTGAACAATAATAAAATCATACAAATGTATATAAAACTGGGGCTATATAGTAGTGAGAACCTTATAGAAGATTCATAGCACCAGAGATGAAATTCACTCTACATATTTTAACTAATACACCGAGCTAAAACAAAAACTGTATAGACCAATTATTTGAGAATACTATGCATTGTTGCAATATACAGTACTGGAAATTAACATGGAAAAATTGAAAATTAAGGAATTTTCTTCCTTATCAAATGTAACCAAAGGTATTAATGTTTCTACAACTAACCTATTTAATACCATAATGGGAGGGTAAGAATTATAAAGGGGATAAATTTTTCTTCAAAGGGTTTGAAACAATACACAAATTAACAACCATTAAATATAGAATATACAAATAAGTATATTAGAGTTTGGAAAGTATGTTTAACTCCCATCTAGAATAGTGATCGTAGGCCCCATTTCATTGAAAATAATAAATATATACATATGTGGACTATAAGATTTAACCGACTGTAAAACCCTAGCGAGTTCAAGATAGAGGCAATAAAACCTTGATAGAGGGAAAAATTGACTTCAATTATTTTGAAATCCTAACCAAATAATCTTTAGCACCTATAGAATAATGAGGTAAAATCATTAGAAAGGAACATGGTTAAGTCTCTCTTAAAACCTTAGGTGTGTTGTCGATGATCGTGAGTGGTTGGCCTCTCCTATAGAAAGAAGGAGATGTCAGGGTCGCTACACACACAATCGAATTGGAATAATTAACTCATCATAGATACCAAGAGATGCTTTACTTGAAGCTATAGATCCTTCCCTCGTTAGTTCCCAGTGACATCCGTAGCACCCTGAGCGATCATGGTTTACTCTGGAAATTGAACAATAAGCTTGAACGAATGAAAATATTAAAAAGGAAAAATACAACATACCTAATTCTACAGAAAATCCTAGGTTTGGTATGACAAATAACAAGTATTGTAAGCTCAGAGAGGAATCTTGGAAAACAACCATAACACCAACTGCCTAAAAGACCCTGGTATCAAACTCTATCCTCCATCGAAACCATAGTAATTTATCTGAAATTGTCCTGTTATGCTCTTAACCTGCAAGACAATACCAGAATACAGAATATGCAAAGAAATATACCCAGAACATAGAATAGTGGAAACAACAGCAAGTATTTTATTATTCAGAAAGCAATGTTCACTTGCCTCTTCGAGGGGGCAACCTCCAATAGAGTAGAGCTCGATTACAAAATAAGACATGATACTCCTCGCAGGGAGTCTCTATCCTTTATATATGACTCATACATGCAATACCATGGAGTAATACCATGGTTCTTATTAATACCATCTATCTAATACCATGGCCCATTTGCAACGAACTGTGGTACCATCATTAAATGCGGGTTAACACTTACAATTATTAATATGGGCTTTATTGACTCTTTACTTAACTATAACTATGACTTGATCCTACTACATAAATAAGGGGGTTAGGGTGGGACCCTAACATGCCCTCCCCCTTAATAATAGCCTTGTCCTCAAGGCTGAAGCTGTGGAAACTGCTGAAGAATAGTGGCTGCTTCCCAGGTTGCATCTTCCAGAGAGGTGTCTTTCCATTTGACGAGGACTTCCTTGATCATGCGGCCACGCAGGTGCCATTCTCGTGTGTCTAGGACCTGCTCAGGTTGGAGCCTGATTGACCCTTCTTCATCCAATTCAGGTAGACTAGTTTGAATTTTGCAATTGTTCCCAATCACTTTCTTGAGGCATGAGACATGGAAAACTGGATGGATTTTTGCAGTGGGTGGCAAAGCTAGCTTGTAGGCCACTTCTCCAATGCACTGAAGTACTTGATACGGTCTGTAGAATTTTGGAGATAGTTTCTGACAACCCTTGTCTTTGAGTGATGTTTGCTTATATGTTTGCAGCCTCAAAAATACCTGATCCCCTTCTTGAAATTAGCACTCTGAGCGATGCTGATCTACCTGTTGCTTCATGCGGTTTTGAGCTTGATGAAGATTCTCTCTAAGATGGGCGAGCATGGTTGTGCGGCTTTGTATGATTTGGTCCACTACTTGTACCTTTGAGCACCCCTTGATATAAGAAGTAGGGGAAGGATGGAATTGACCAAAAACTGCTTCATAGGGAGTCACTTTGGTGGCGGCATGATAGTTGGTGTTATACCACCATTCAGCTAGAGGTAACCAATGTACCCAAAGATGTTGCTTTTCTGAAGTGAAACACCTAAGGTAGGTTTCTAGACATTTGTTGACTGCTTCAGTTTGACCATCCGTTTGTGGATGATAGGAAGTACTGAGTTTTAGTTGGGTACCTTGTAGCCTGAGGAGTTCCTGCCAAACAATACTAGTGAAGATCGGGTCACGATCAGACACAATAAAAGTGGGCATGCCATGCAATTTGAAGATCAGATCCATGAAAGATTGAGCGACCAAAGTCGGTGTAAAAGGGTGGGGTATGGTGAAAAAATGAGCATACTTAGAAAGTCGGTCCACAACCACCATGATGACTAACTTGTTTCCTGACTTTGGAAGACCTGTAATGAAATCCATAGAAACCTCCGTCCATATTGATGCTAGGATGGGCAATGGTTGTAATGTGCCTGGTGCTTTGACTATCTCCCCTTTGTGGCGCTGACAGACATGGCATTCTGCTACAAAAGTAAGGATGTCCTTTTTCATGCCTGTCCAAAAAAATGATCTTCTAGCGCAAGCATACGTCTTTTGAAAGCCTGAATGTCCTGCAGTGGGGGATGAGTGCAATTCCTCCAAAATGCGGCTTTTGAGGGTGGATGTTGGTGATATTATGACTTTGTCCTTGTAGTGAAGAATCTCATCCTGCCATGAGTAGCCCTTGGTGGAATTTGGATCCGCCTGCAATTGAGTAATGAGTTGGGAGAGCCAGGGATGTGAAAACCATTCCCTGTGAGCCTCTTCAATCCATTCTGGAATGGGAAGGGAAATTGCAAGCAGGGTACTTTCCTCCTCAAATTGGCGAGATAATGCATCTGCTACAATATTTTCGCGCCCTTTCTTGTAAATGATCTCATAATCATATCCCAGAATTTTGGCGAGCCATTTATTTTGTTGTGGGGAGGATAGGCGTTGCTCCAAAAAATATTTAAGACTGTGATGGTCTGTGCGGATTTAGAAACGTCGCCCCAATAAGTAAGGTCGCCAGGTATCTACTGCATGTAAGATGGCCATGATTTCCTTCTCATAGGTAGATTGTCCCAGATTCTTCACACTTAGTTGTTGGCTTGTGAATGCCAAGGGTCGACCTTCTTGCATTAAGACCACCCCAATACTCGTACCTAAAGCATCACATTCAATGACAAAATATTTGGTGAAGTTGGGTAGTGCTAAGACTGGAGTGGAACACATGGCATTTTTGAGAGCTGTAAATGCCTGTTGTGCTTCATCATTCCAGAAGAATGAATTTTTCTTGAGGAGTTGAGTGAGGGGCTTCGCAATGCGACCATAATTGTGGAAAAAATTGCGATAGTAGCCTGTGATACCCAAAAATCCTCTCAGGCTCTTCAAGGTCTTAGGTTGAGGCCAATCCTGCATTGCCTAGATCTTTTTGGGGTGCACCTTGACACCTTGACACCCCACAATGTGGCCCAAATACTCAACTTCTTCCATGCCAAAAGAACACTTGGACATCTTAACAAATAATTTATGCTTGCGAAGCAGTTGCAAGAGTAGATCTACATGTTGAAGATGTGCGGCCCAAGTGCAACTGTAGATGAGGATGTCATCGAAGAAAACAACGACAAATTTCCTGAGAAATGGTTTGAGAAGGTGGTTCATAAGGCTCTGAAAAGTAGATGGGGCATTACAAAGACCGAATGGCATGACCAGGAACTTATAATGGCCTTCATGAGTTCTGAAAGCAATCTTTGGAATGTCAACTTCCTTCATGCGAATTTGGTGGTAGCCTGAGCGAAGATCTAGCTTAGTGAAGAATTGAGCCCCATTGAGTTCATCCAGCAAATCATCAACAACCAGGATGGGAAATTTATCTTTGACTGTCAACTTATTGAGGGCCTTGAAGTCTGGACACATACGCCATTCCCCATCTTTCTTGAGCACCATGACCACCGGTGATGAATAAGGACTAATGCTGGGACGAATGACGCCTGTGTCCAAAAGTTACTTGATTATTTTTTCTATTTCATTCTTTTGGGTGAACATATATCTGTATGGGTGCACATTCTGTGGTTGGGCCCCTGGGACCAAGGTGATGCTGTGATCATGTTCCCCTCTCGAGGGTGGAAGCTCATGAGGCTTGTCAAAGGCTGGCAGATGGCTATTTAAAATCTGATGCATCTTAGGATGAATCGGCAGAGAGTTGGGTTCGATGGCCTGGATGGAATTAAATTGAGCTATAACTCCATGATGGCCCTTTTTTAACAATTTTTCCATCCTATGTGAGCTGATGATAGAGGGAGCTCCCACCTGGAGTCTGCGGAGGGTATGTGTGGAGTTGTTCTGCTTAAAGCTCATATATAACTCCTGGAAATCCATTGTGATTGGCCCAAGAGTGCGAAGCCATTCAGCACCAAGGACAATGTCTCACCCTCCCATTGTATGGAAAACATGTGGGTCTTCAACTGATAATCCCCCATTTGATGTTTGACATTTTCACAACGCCCTTCACATTTCATTGTTCACCCATCCGCAATTTGGACTTGGAAGTTAGAAACTGCTCGTACAAAACAATGCACTGCTTCCGCGACTCTTTGATGGATAAAATTATGTGTACTTCCACTATCAATCAAGACTACCACTGGGAGATTCTTAATAAAACCTCTAATCTTGAGAGTTTGAGGTGAAGAAATCCCTGCCAAAGCATGCAGCGAAATAACTAGTTCGTCAGGGACATTGTCCTTCTAGTTGTCCTCTTCTGCCTCCTCAGGTTCCTCAAGTGGTGGGGCTTCCTTCGATGAGTTGTAATGAGTGGCATCAATTTGAAAGAATTTGGGCTCCTTGCATTTATGACTTGGGGAGTATTTTTCATCACAATAGTAACATAATCCCTGCTTTCTTCTTTTTTCAATTTCTGCAGGTGACACCTTTTGAACCTGTGAGTCTATGGGGGCGACCCTTGGCGATGAAATTTGGGCGAGTGGACTGGGCCGCTAACGCACGTTCCACGTTACGAGCTACCTTGAAAGCCTCCGACCATGTGGGAGGGTGGTGCAGTTGGACGTGGGCTTGTATGGCCTCTTTAAGACCGTTGATAAAATATTCCATGTAGAACGCATCTTGGAGACCCCTAGTGCGGAAAGCTAAGGCTTCAAAGGCTATAATATATTCATCCATTGTGTCAGTCTATTGGAGCTTAGTGAGACGACCCAAAAGAGCAGAGTCATGGTCAAAGCGCTCTATAAGATCTTCTTTGAAGGTGTCCCAAGTCAAAAAACTTCCATTGCAACGTTGATGCCATTGCCACCATTGCCATCTTTCATTGTCCAAGTACATGCTCCCCACCATAAGCTGAGTCTCATTATCTAAGATGTAATTCAGATTGAAACACTGCTCCATTTGTGCTACCCATGCTGTCGGGTGAGAACCATCGAATTTATGCATATCTAGCTTGGGAGGTCGTGGACGGGATTGTTGGTGGGTGCCCCAGAGGTGAAGAGAGTGGCTAGACTCATCCTCACTGTGTTCATTGCCAATATACGCCTCCTCGCAGGCTTCCGCCTTGCCCTTAGAGAGTGCGTTAGTTAGTGCCATCAGCTGCTCTTCGAGTTCTTTCAAGGATTGTTCAAGTTTGTTGATCTTCTCATTGGCCATAGCTTGAGCTCTAGTTTCTACCATGCACCAATCCGATGTACTTGAAATTTGGGACCGCCCAATTTTTTTTTGGCACTAACACTTGAATGGTACCACCTTGCTCAGCTCGTCGTCCTGATTCTTATGGACTAGATCACCAATAAGTGCCCCGGGGGGTCTCAGACATTTTTTTTTCCTCGAAAACTCCTAATGGAGTTTTACTCCTTGCTTCGAAATACTGCAGTAGCTGAATCCCCAAAATGTCAATGCTGCCAAAAGTCCTGCGAAAATCATGCCCCAGTATAGGAAACCACACAACTACTCAGATTTGGATGGTGGCTCTAATGGATCTAAGAGATCTGAATGGCTGATCAGATAAATCTGAGTGGCGGAACAGATTGCTGCTGCGGATCTGATGGATCTAAGCTATGTGACTGATTTCTGTTGCTGCTGCAAACCCCACTTGTGAGATCTTATTTGGCAGAGATTATGCGTGCTCCAGAGATAGAAAAGGGAACTATGGTCTCGAGGAGTGTCAAGTGCTACAGATCGCAATATACATAAGGGTCTGACAGTAGTACTCGGCCTAATTTTTCAGGGCACTAACCAAGGAGGATCAACCGTACCCTTAGCCGTACAACCCGACTACCTTATCATACAGGTGAGTAATCTCTCTGAGTGCTGTTCTTGGTGTACTATAGCAGCCATACAGCCGATGTTTTATCTATGGAAAGGTTTCAAGGGAGCTAGGGGCTTCCGATATACCAGAGGGTACTTGGAAGACAGTCCGTGCGCGGTTCTGTCTAATGCGCTACTACTCGAAGGGGTACGCACAGGGGTTACAAGGGAGTCCAAAAAGTGTGACCACCTCTTATATTTCCTGCGTGCATGCCTCCCCAAATCTGTAGGTTTATGTGCTCAATGACAGATCCCGTGGTCTAAAGATGCCAGAACACGTCTCTAGCCAAAAACAATTTTCTAAGAAATGGAGATCCCACTGGCCCTGGAAAGTGCTCTGATACCACTTGTTATGCTCTTAACCTGCAAGAAGATACCAGAATACAAAATATGCGAAGAAATATACCCTGAACATAGAATAGTGGAAACAACAGCAAGTATTTTATTATTCAGAAAGCAATATTCACTTGCCTCTTCGAGGGGGCAACCTCCAATAGAGCAGAGCTCGATTACAAAACAAGACACGATGCTCCTCGCAGGGAGTCTCTATCCTTTATATATGACTCATACATGCAATACCATGGTTCTTATTAATACCATCTATCTAATACCATGGCCCATTTGCAAATAATTGTGGTCCCGTCATTAAATGCGGGTTGACCACTTACAATTATTAATATGGGCTTTATTGACTCTTTACTTAACTATAACAATGACTCGATCCTACTACATAAATAAGGGGGTTAGGGTGGGACCCTAACATGTCCAAAGAACAAAGGAAGGAAAGTGAAAAAATGGGAAAGAGAAACTAATGTGGAAAGAGATTCCATGAAATTACCTGTTTATTCCAAAAAATGACATCAAAAGAAACAATCCAAAATCAAGCAGAAGCTTGGTTCTCCCAAAAGTCTGCAGAGCCATTTTCTGTATCAGATAAGGAGAGAATGAGCTGTCAGAGGCACCGGAGTAGGAGTGGTGTTACTGTGTAGCCACCTCCTTCCAAGTGGACCATCGATGAATCCCTAATTGGAAAGGACCGTAGATCTGGTCTCACAATTTTTGGGGTTGTCACACCATTAGATGGTAGATGAACTAACATTGTCACGAGATTCCAACTAAGTTCATGTAATATCCCAAATGTTAAAATTTTTAACACATCTAGCCCACTTTATTGTTTTGGTTAAATAAACTTTCAATAGGAACAAGAACACAAAGGGATCTAAAAATGCAACCTCTTATTTATATTAATAGTTGAAAATAATATGAATTCCCATACAAATAAGATTGGAGCCCCTAGAAATTTCATGCATTGCTTCTCATTGAAAAAATTAATCTAATACATTGAATTTCAATCGTGAATCCTGGATGGATCCACCATACAAATGACACCACAAGGTTTTTGTCCTGGGATCAAGCTAGTACTGGCCACGCCAAGTTCTCAAAAAACACACAATAATATAGACAACTCAGGTTGATCCCATTGTGACGATTCTATCCCGTTTTATAGATTTGATGGACTCTCTAAAAACATTATTTAATTTTTTTCCCTCCAAAAATGAAGGCAAATACCATGAGTTGATACCATGGGAAAATACTACAGTAAATACCATGGGAATATTTCATCCACTTTGACCATATCAAGAAAAGGGAATATTACAAATCATCCCACCCAAATATTTCTTCCCCTCAAGAAATCCAATTCTATCCACAACAAAATCATTTTTATACTGATACTAGGATCTCATACAAACCAATGTGTTATCCCATGCCTCCATGCTAAATGATCGTGAATGGATCCTTCAATACCTCAATCCCAAAATAATCCTCTACCCAATCCTGCCCTCAATAGATTCACCTAGATCCCAATGCCACCTAAGTCGTGGGACCTGTGGGTTATGATACCATCTTAGCCCTCCATCGTTGGCCGTGCGTAAGTGCCCAAGTTTCTATATGCTCTTTCCTAAGGGTATTCTCTTAGGGATCATCCCATAAACAAAGTTCCAACTCATAATCTCTCGCTAGTCCATATTGTGGGAAGGATCTAATGCATGAATGCCTACCCATGAAATAAGTCTACCATGTTGATGTTGCCTATTGCTTAACTCATGTTGCTCCACCTCGTCACCCAACATGATCCATTTGTAGAACTCTACCCTTCTCTCCCTAATGTATAAAGGTGGGTTGGTAGTGCCACAAGCCCTATCTATGTACTCCTGCAAACGACTGCTCTAGAACTCCCAATTGTATTCATTGTGCTATGTTTTGAGGCACTTGAGATGTTCCTATACACTAAACATCTTAGCCACTGACATGACACATACCACTATGAGCTCCTCATTTTTTTTGTTCTCTTGTAAGACAGTGTCTCCGACTGTCTGAACTGTCTACTTCAACATCATAAGATCTATCTTGAAATGCATGATCTTTCCCCAAAATTCCTCTAGTGACGATTTTGGTGCCGTGTTGAATGTATCTATACCTATCTACACTAGATACCCCATGACCACAACTTCAACTTGAGCCTTTGACTGGCTCTCTGGGAATGGTTCATCCTGCACATTATGTATGCCATGCTCCCCCTCATGATCATGTTCATCATGTCAGTTCACTATTGTTGGCTCCTCACTCAAGTTTTCCTAGCCTCCTCCATCTGTGAAGACAATATGTTGTTCATCCTTTCCACTTTCCGAACATAGATGCACTAGTGGACTGCTATCTATACTTGACTGATCATATTCTTTATGGACATCACCCTGGAGACCTATGGACTCATTTGTATAGGGGTATACCTCATCAATACCATTAGGTAGAATTTCCTCATGCACTTCTGAATGCTTGTGATTCTGCAAGTCTCCCTGAATAATATCATGTTGTTGCTCACTATCTTGAAAATCAATAGACCCAATTGTAGAAGATCCCCCATTATTTGAAGGAATATCCTCTTGTTATGTCCTTGTTTCCTCCTTTCTATCACCTAGGCATGAATGGTTGAGTGCCCAAGGTCCCTTGCAGATAAAGAATAGTCCTCTCCTTCTCAATTCATTCTTATTGTAGGTTTTTTTCTTGCCTCCTCCATCAATCCTTCTCATCTCCTTCCGAGTCAGCACCCCTCTGATCATTTTTATGTTTTTCCTCACCAATTTCTCGACTAGATCATAGGCGACTAGTGATACCATTGGTCCCTTCCTCAAAATGTTTACCAATGTGGACCTTAATATATTGTAGATGTTCGCATAGCCTTCTAAGAACAGGGACACAATAATTTGCATGATTTTTTTGACACATATTGGATGAGATGATTTAATGTTGGTGTAAAGGTTTTGGAGTAGCTAAAATATCATGTGCTCACATTCTGAATTAAACATGAATCTGGTAAAGCTGAAATTTTCCATGATTTCTATAATTTTGCGCCGTTTCTGAAATGTAGGAAGCATGGTGTTATTCAACCCTTGATTGGTTTCTACTATTAGCTATAATATCTCCCTCATGATATTATTATTATAAGGTGCTATTGGTGATGTTAAATCTATGATACTCATAATACAAGAGGAAATTGTGAGCCTGACCTCTTCACAAGGATGCTCCTAGACTTTTTGTTGTATCAACACAAGCATGGATTGCTTGAGAGCCCAACTGAGTTTCTTCCATTCTGGCTGCCCCACCCCAAAAATACATCTGTCTACCTCCTCCAACTTATTAAGGTCTATTATTGAATTTGTTGTTACAACTCATATGCAAGTGCAAAGAGATTCTTACCTTTTACATGTTCCTTCGAGATATCCTTTGACTTTTGAAGGATAAGATGGACCTCCCGAGAGAAAGGCTTGTTGTTATGCTCTTGGTTATGATATGTAAGTTGTTTCCATTTTTTATCCACAAAAGTATTGCAACCGAGAATACTAGTGGATGTATTACTATGTTTATTACTGAGGCATTTCCAAAAGTAAAGTGATGAGATTATGGCTTGGATCTCAATACTTAGCCTTCCTTCTCTCCTCCACTTTATTCTTCTCATATTTATTTATTTACACCAAATTCTCCTTTCAAATTTCTATCTCCGAGATAAATTTAAGAAAAAGTTCTAGCAAATTTCACAAACCTATTTCCCTCCTAGTATTATATCCCTTCTGGCCCTTGATCTGGTTCAGCTCCTTGGTTCATTTAGGATTTTCCACCATTAATTGAGGTCCTCTTTCCTGCACCAATGGATAATTTTATGGCCTTAAAATACAATTACATTGTATCAATAACCAAATGAACTGAACAAAATTACAAGCATACTCATTATTAAATTGCTCCACCATAGACTTTTAAAATGGCTTTAACTTTTCTCTAGTCCTAGGTCTCATCGACTCTATAGTAAGAATGATCTTATGGTATTATTAAAGACAGAATTAGAGTTCTTTTGTTTCAAATAAATGGCACAAGGCTAGTGCAAATTTTCTCTATAGATAAATGATTAACTTGGCTAGCGGATCTGCCAGTTGAAGTCTCCTAACAATGTTTGTGATGATTAAATGGCCCTTTGGCCCTGCAATTTGACCCTCACGGTTATTTGACTCCTATGTTGGCCAAATTTATGAAACGAATCCTTCGTCGTGGCTCAAAATCGGCAGCCTTCCACTCAATGGTGGCCTCACTGCTCTTCTGTCTTTCACCTGTGATAGATAGGCCAAATATCTGTTATGCCTTCCTACATTCTGAGTTCTAATGAGGAGATAAGTTTTGTGAGCTTGATCAATCCATGACTGCGTATGATTCTTGATGTGTTCTATGGGTTCTCGGTCTCCCATAGGCTACTATAATTCAGTGTACAAATCACTTGTCATAGATTGACATGATCACAATGGATCCCCTCAAAATAGGTTGTTAAGGGTCTTGAAACCCTCACTTGAAAACCTGCATGAGCCTTTAAAATGCCAATGAAGAAGATTCAAATTCTTTCTTGTGATCGATCTGTAGGCCTAGCCTTCGATTCCACTCTACTCCTGTTGCACGATGATAGGTATAGCATCCCACGCCTAACAATAAGATACATATGGCTCTGTCCTACTCTCCTCCTTGGCTATCTAGGAAATTGAAATGTGGTCAGCATTGTAAAATGCCTTAAACTCTCTCTTTGACTTCTTCCAAGCATTGGGAACCTTTAGCAATGAAATAAAATAACTTGGTTCCCTTGTTATTAAAGAACACTCCCATGCATCAGCTGAAGAGACTTCTCGGCTTGATTTCAATTGTGAGTCTTGTGGGATCTCTCCCTTTCCCTACTCAAACTTTGACACGTGATATATGTAAATAATCATCCTTTCCTCTTGCTACACAAATCTATCCTTGGTGTTGAGTGTAATCAATCAGCCTTCAGATGTGTCAATTCCCTTCCTACACAGGTCTCAGGCACTAATTCTTGAATCTTACCATTCTTGTAGCCTTAATAGTCATTGGTTTTGACCTACCCATCTTCCTACGATCATATCAGTTGTGGACTTATGCCACTGTGCAATGCAGTCACCCTATGTTTCACGTGATAGTTGCTGGCTGACCCCTCCTGAAATCATGACTGACGAGCGTATGGGTGGATCTACATGTGTTGTTGGGAAAAGTATCCATTCAGAATGCCCCTATCCCACTCTAAGGTGTGACAGTGCCTTAGCAACAAACAAGGAAAACTACTTGAATATTCTTCTTTATGGAATGTAAATGAAGAGGGAGGATGTAACTAACCTGTGTCTTTCGCTAGTTTGTCGATCCAACCGCTCTTCTCTTTGTTCGCTTCCCGCTACCTGCTCTCTTACCGGCCCAGCTTCACCGAATTCCTGCAAGGTCACAGAAGAGAGAAACTGCACGAAGATATAGATTTACATTCATAAAAAGCTTAGGATCAGATTAAGCTAAACATGCAAATATAACAAAACATCACTGATATACAAGCATATAGAAGAAACTCAAATAATTTTATTGATATGATAAGAAAGTCCAAGAGGAGATACAACCAAGTGCGTCCCGATCCAGCATCTACCTCCCAGCAAAGGAATCCCTTCCTCTCCTCCAACAAAGCATAAATCACCCAATGTACTAATCTCAATCTCAAACCAACAGCAATTCTCTGCAAAGTACAAAATTCCAGCCTCTGGATCTCTAGGATGAGGGATCCATATATAGATGTAAGTAGAGAGGATGAGTCAGCTTATGTTTTGACTTGTGGCTTCTCTCTGTCAGTTCTTGCTTCCACTTGGAGACTGAGAGCCTCTTACTCATCACTTGATCGAATTCAGTGAGGCAAGTGTCATTGGAGAAGATTCTGGAAGCTTCCATTGTCTCTCCACCTCGTTGAATGACTCTGCCACTTGTCATTTCCCGCTCAACGCACCTCGGTAGTGCATTCAAGTGCGTTGCAACGCACCTAGCTAGTGTACTGCGGTGCTTTGCAACGCAGGCAGCTAGTGGAGCACTTGAATTGATCCTGATTTGACTGTTTTTTAGCAGTTTCTGGTGGAGAACTTCTGGGAGAAGCTGTCATTGGTTGACCTTGTTCCTTTAGGGGCAGGAACAACACTTTTAGGGACTTTGGATCCCTTGGATTATGGACATTTCATGCTCAAAGTTGTAAGGCACAAAAATGTCTATAACAGTTGACCCCTAAAGTATGAGGCCGTTTATCGGGTGAAATGCTTTATTAGGAGGATCCGAAGTTCTTTCAATGCTGGGAGGAGACGTGTAATAAGATACAATACAATACATTATTTTTCATATTGTTTTCATGATCTAGCTGAGGCGGGCATTCCCATGCTCAGCTTTATGAATTCATTTTTATGTACATAGGACAGATAATCGTCTGATGGTAGACTGATGATTCTGATGAAATCATCATCCTTTTGGTAGGATGATTATCTGTGCTGCAATGCTGTACATGTCAATGTCTTTATTTTTCCTGAATATATATCGCAGCCCGGATGGACGAAACTAGATCCGGGGTCTTCAATCTCGTCCGATCTTCACTCTAAGTACAAGTCGATCCATGTGAGAAATGTTCTGAAGTCGAACATGGAAAGACATCGCTTGATTACCAGTCAATGATGTAAACTATTAACAAGCGCGAGAGGAATCACCGATAATGATAATGACCCTCAAGGTACTGCAGTACAATTCACGTGGTGTGAATAAAGGACTTGGCGTCGAACACCACGCAAAATCTTTCGGTCGAAGGTCATTGATGTATACCTGTCGCTGGAAGTGAGAAACTTGCCATTGAGGCATGCAAGCTTCAAAGTACTGAAGGGGGTGTTCCTAGATCAACTTCTTGGATAATGAGCTGATGTCGACAAGAAGCGATCCGTCAAAGGAGGGCCTTGATGTATCCCACATCAATGACACGGAACGGAGCAAATGATTTTGATGGAGGTGAAAATGATCTGATGATATATGGTTCAGGGTGGCGGTCATGAAAGAATGAAGTATAATGTATGGTAGTGGATGGGACACGGTTGACTTCTCTGGATGACTTCTCTTGAACATATCGGCGACACTTATAGGATGGATTGGTAACATTTACCCCAAAGGTGGATGGTATGGCGAGACCATGGTGATGTGACCGGTGAATGAAACAACCCAACCCGACTCAGGCACGGAGTGGAAGTGTCATGTTCAAGAGAGACTTGCTACCAATAAAGGTTCTTTGAGTTTCTTCCCAATTTTTCCCCAGTCATTGCTGACCAATACCTCTTTATTTTTGTCAAGCTTGAGGAGGATAACATATGCTTGTTCTATAATTTTCCCTTTGAGTAAACCCATCGCTATGTTTTAACGAGCCTAGCGATAGTGAAACTCGTTCTCATCTAAAGACAAGTTTGTCGCTATTAATCTTTTTAACGAGTCTAACGACAAAGATAACTCGGTCCTTTTCATTTTTAGAGAGTCTGAAAAGGTACGTAAAGTTAACTCCGAAATTCCTTTTTCGTCATCTAATCCCTTAAGTCCGAAAAAGTATAAAACAATACAGAAGGGATGAATTTTCGATAGTTTTAACGAGCCGAACAAAACAAGCGCTCGATCTTTTTGTGCAATAATCCCTCAGGTCCAAAAAGATTAAAATCTAGAGGAGGGATATCACTTCCGGTCGCTTTAACGAGCTGGAAGGCCAAGACTCGGCAATCTTTTCATATTTTACGAGTCAGATGAAAAAAGCTTAAAGAAGACTCGTCTTTTGAGGAACGAGTGATAAAAGGGTAGCAGCTGATTCCAGGTAAAGGTTGGAATTTTCCAATCACGGCAGTGTCACAAGGATGGCTAGTGAAATCACTCTTCGCAGCTATTCCTCAAAATGGGTAAACAATCAAATGGAGGTGAATGATTGGCCAAATGGAAAAGTGGAGGTGACGGTGCAAACACGACCAAGGCTTTAATGGCTGATAATGTTACATTCACGGTGGTTATTTACCGGAAAATAGTTCATTTTTTAATGAGCTTAAACGCGGGTTGAAACACTTTCTCGATTTTATGTTTATTTTTTAACGAGCATGAACTATGCGCTAAAACTGCTCGATTATCCAGTCATATGATAAGAATGTCTCATACAAGATGCCATTTTTTATGGAGCTTGCGCCTTACAAAGCTATGCCCTGCATCCTTTCGTTATGCAAGTTTGAAAATGACTAATCCTACGAGTTTAAAGGGTTAGAGGTCCTAAAAATTTTAAAAATAAATAGCCGCCCCTTGCTTGCACTTCAAAAGGTTTGCATGCCCCCAGGTATAAAATAGAGTTTCAAGGTTACCCCTCAATTTGTAGGAAAAACATTTGTTTAACTGGGAGAGGCCTACCTCTTTCAGGTTACCAAAGATTGTTCTATTAATCTTTCAAATAAAACAGTTCTTCGACGATGTCTACCGAGATAAACACAGGTGAGTGACAACGAGCGCCAAACACATGACTTTGACAAAAGAATCTTATTCTAGAACAACCCCTCTTCCAATCACGGACGGGGTACGGACTAGTCATATTCTCCCGCGGAAACCTACCCTATGCCTGAAGTTTTCCTGCCGAAGCAGACCAGGACGCATGCCCCCGGGTTCCAGTCATATCCCTCTGAATTACTCGCGCTCATCGGGAGGACGGACCGTAGGTTGAGACATTTCTTGCGTGAAGAGACCATTTAGGGATGGTATATGACTATTTGCGATGCGTGATCTGAGAAATGAAAGCTGGTCCACGAGCTTGACCACTCTTCCTTCGTGCAGAAAACATATTACTCTAAAGAGTGAGGAGACGATGGCTCCCATGCAATAAATATAGTCTCATCCAAGGAGTAGGTTATAATCCAAGGGTCCTTGAACGACCATCACGTTCATTTGAATGGTCTTCCCTTTCAATGTTATGGGCACATTGGGGAGGATCCCTAAAGGTCGACTGGTTCCTTTATCAAAGCCTGTCAGATTTCTCATTTCAGGAAAAAGCGATGGTGAACCAAGCGCTTTCCAAGAAATAGAGGAAAGGATACTCACAGATGCCCCCTCATCAATGATGGTGCCATCCATGACCATTCTGTATATTTGAACGATAATTCGGAATGGTATGCTTGCTGGCAAACAGGGTCTGCCTAGTTGGTTCCAATCAAAGGATACAACTAGGTTGCTTGGTGGTGGGACCAAGTAGACGGCCGGGTATGGCTCTGACGAACTTCCTTCCTGCAACAAAGGAATGGGTGGATTGCCCCCGTGTTCGTCGGAGTCTGTGTTGATGAAGAGAATTTGGATGGTGTCATCTTTATCCTCTTCAGTGACTGTATCATTCAAAGATAAAACCTCTGAAGGAAAGACCGGGTCAACTGCCTCCTCGACCTTTTGACTTTCGTCGGGTATGGATTCAGCTGGTTCATCTTCAATGACAGGCGCTTCAGCTGACCACTTGAGCGGGCCAGCTGGATTCTCAACTAACGAAGGACTCGGCAAGAGTTTTTTATATCCAGGAGGGAGTCGTAACGGTGAAACCGGACGATCATCCAAGACTCTTTTAGCCTCGTCTAAGAAGGGACAACGGTGGAGGGCATGGTTGCCTTCGCACAGTCTACAAGGAGGTCTAGCTCTCCCTTTTTGTCCTGGGACTTCACTTTCGCTAGTTGACGGTGCGCTTTCAACATGGCTATCAGAGGTTGACGCCACCAGATTGTGCAAATGGGGAGACCAGTCCCTTAGTATCCGAGGGATGCAGGGACAATCTCTGTGAAAGTGGTCTCACTTGCAAATGACACATGGCGATTTAGACCTGGTCAGTGCAGTGTTTGGGTTTTCGTTAGACGACACTCGTTTGCCCCCAGTCGCCTTTGGCTCCTTCTTCTTTTTCTCTTTCTTCTTCTTTTCCTTCTTCTCCTTAGGAACTTGACTTTTGGCTTTGCCAGCCCCATCAAGCAAAGAGGAAGGAGGAGAGGAAGAATTAGATGAAGTAGAAGGCTGGTGGGTAACTCTGGACTGGTCTAACTTCTGATTCGACTGTTCAAGAATAGTGGTGTTCTGAACGACATTGGTTGAGAAGAGCCAGACTGGCAAGCCAATTGTCAGTCCTGGAAACGACAATGTGGCCATATGGGGCGCACCAACATCTCCCCAAGAGGAGAAGGGACTAGGATTTCCACTAAGGGGAATTCCTTGGTTGGTAGGCTCCATTTTCTCAACCTAAAGATCAACGCAGGAAAAGGGTATGAATATTCCGTTTAAAATAAATTTTAATGATGCTTGGACACAACTTGCTTTTTCAATTTTAAAGAGTCGAGAAAAAACAAAAGATGACTCTAGTCTCCTTCGACTTTTAATGAGCCTGAAGTGACAAGTGCTCAGATGGACCTTTTCCGTTAAGGAGTCTGAAAAGGAACGAAAGGGACTGCTCTGGAGTTCTAGGTAGAGGGTGAGCCAAACCAATCGCAAAACCGCATAATACTTTTTAAGGTACGGGCGGTCAATCTTCCCGAATGCTGTGTTCAGTGCATTGCGATCAGTAGGGCGGCCGACACGGCTTCCTATGGATAAAGGTTTTATGCCTATAGGGGTCTCCCAATATATACTCGACGGTACGTGGGAGCACAATCTGTATTGGCACTTATCGTCTCTCAGGAGGAATCACCCAACCATCAGTGAGGCCGACAGTCACCAGGTTTTACGACGCCGGAACACGTCTCTAGCCTAGACCTCTATGTTGTGCGTTAAGTTCCAATGCGTTGTTAAGTTCATTCAATTTATTTTAGGTTGATCTTTCTTAGAAGTTTGCCTTTTTGGATCACCACGAGATGTAGATACAATTCCTAAATGCAGTCTAAAGATGATAAGCAAGCTTTTATCTCTTTTCAACAATGAAAATCCTAGCTACAAGGGAAAAGAAAGACACAATCTTTTCTCAAAGAGCATAGAGCACACTGTAAATGCACTTTTCCTAAATCAAACCATACAAACTATCAATATGCAAATGCACAAATGCATGTATTTGTTTTCACTTTCTTAATATTGATGCCTAAAAAGAAAGCTGTTGTACAAATTTGAATTCGATTTCAAGTGAAAACACAAACAAGTCTCTTTTTGAAATCAAAAAGATGATTACGACACTTTATAATTTTGAAGTAAACACTTGTTTCGACACTAGAAATCCACAAATTCAAACCAAAAGACAAAAGTAAAAGCGCAATCAACTGTCAACAGCAAACAAACTTTTCCTAAGATCAAAACGACACTTACGACAGGTCTAGATCTAAGGGCGACAGTATGACTAGTTTACTTTTGTAATGGGAAACTGCAAATGATGTAACAAATACACAAAAACAAATACAGTTTCTTTTATACAACTGAGGCGGAATTAAGGCAAAGAAAAGGGGTTTTCAGATAGGTACACTCACTGATAACAGGGTGCAAAAATCAGAGATAAAACTGAACAAAAAGAAGCAAAGAACCACAGCTGCACAGGGCAAAGGCTGATCAACGCACCTGTTGCACAGAGAAACTGAATTACAGCGCAGGTAGCCCTCTCGGGACCTGCGTTGAAATGCAAAGTCTCTTCACAGAGCCTGCGCTGAAGCATAAACGAGAAATGTCTCTGGGTTCTAGGTCACGGTTTGCAGTTTGATCTAAGGTTTTTGGCCGGATAAAAGCTATCAATAAGGTACAATTAGAAGGATGATTTAAAGGAGGACTAAGAGATATCACAAAGGGCTGTTAGAGCATTTGTGGATCAGCTTTTCAGATCATAAACAGGCCCAGTGAATGGACTAGAGTAGCAGATCTCTACTTTGCATTTGTAAATGGCAAATGCAGTTCGATTCGCCGCTCCTAAGTTTATGAGAAGAACAACAATAGAAACACAAATAAACTAACTAGATACATTCCCCAGCGGAGTCACCAATTTGTTGTTGGGAAAAGTATCCATTCAGAACGCCCCTATCCCACTCTAAGGTGTGACAGTGCCTTAGCAACAAACAAGGAAAACTACTTGAATATTCTTCTTTATGGAATGTAAATGAAGAGGGAGGATGTAACTAACTTGTTTCTTTAGCTAGTTTGTCGATCCAATCGCTCTTCTCTTTGTTCGCTTCCCGCTGCCTGCTCTCTTACCGGCCCAGCTTCACCGAATTCCTGCAAGGTCACAGAAGAGAGAAACTACACGAAGATATAGATTTACATTCATAAAAAGCTCAGGATGAGATTAAGCTAAACATGCAAATATAACAAAACATCACTGATATACAAGCATGTAGAAGAAACTCAAATAATTTTATTGATATGATAAGAAAGTCCAAGAGGAGATACAACCAAGTGCGTCTCGATCCAGCATCTACCTCCCAGCAAAGGAATCCCTTCCTCTCCTCCAACAAAGCATAAATCACCCAATGTACTAATCTCAATCTCAAACCAACAGCAATTCTCTGCAAAGTACAAAATTCCAGCCTCTGGATCTCTAGGATGAGGGATCCATATATAGATGTAAGCAGAGAGGATGAGTCAGCTTATGTTTTGACTTGTGGCTTCTCTCTGTCAGTTCTTGCTTCCACTTGGAGACTGAGAGCCTCTTACTCATCACTTGGTCGAATTCAGTGAGGCAAGTGTCATTGGAGAAGATTCTGGAAGCTTCCATTGTCTCTCCACCTCGTTGAATGACTCTGCCACTTGTCATTTCCCGCTCAACACACCTGGGTAGTGCATTCAAGTGCGTTGCAACGCACCTAGCTAGTGTGCTGGGGTGCTTTGCAACGTAGGCAGCTAGTGGAGCACTTGGATTGATCCTGATTTGACTGTTTTTGAGCAGTTTCTGGTGGAGAACTTCTGGGAGAAGCTGTCATTGGTTGACCTTGTTCCTTTAGGGGCAGGAACAACACTTTTAGGGACTTTGGATCCCTTGGATTATGGACATTTCATGCTCAAAGCTGTAAGGCACAAAAATGTCTATAACAACATGGATTGTATGGCCTCTTGGCCCTGAGATCAAGCAAGGCGCACAAAAAAATGGCATACCTGATCTGTTTACAATATATGACGTATAAATGTATATCTTGTGATTGTATACAAGAAGGGAATGTGCACATTGTTGTGGCCTATCAATATTATGTTGTTGCAGTAGCCTCTTGGTCAGACTCCTGCACTCTGGATATATGACCATCCCTTGGCTTGCAACTCACTGTTTGATCTCTAATCCTTAATTGATTGATTGATAACTTATCCTTAACAATGTGGAGTGTGACCACTCGACCTCACAACCTTTGACATGGCCCCTAAAAAATATTTCGGTGCTTCTTGCATTTCACGACGCTGACAAGAATGGCCTCTAGTGGTGCTATCCTCCCGACCTTTAAATGGTGACAGACACCAAAATCCGACAAGCAACATCACCCCTTTCTATTGGAGTTCACTGTGGCTAATGATTTAATTCCTAGCCACTAATAATAATAATGGATGAGCTCTCCAAATATGAGAAAAGGGTTCGAACTCTGCTGGGAGATTTACACTTTGACCTCCACAGCTTGAGTGGACATATGTACAGACTCAAATCTAACCTTGAAACCTTTCATCTCAGCTGAATCACCTCATGAATATTGATATTCTTTCAAAGATGGTTAGTTAATCAATAATATTCAAATGTGTCATTCAACTTCTTGCCTAAGGATGATCTTTGTCTGCAAATGTTGGTTAGATGCAATCTAATAATGCCTGCAATAATGATAATGTAATAACCCTCTCTTTCTTAATGTCCTGTTATATTTAGACTGAATTATTTTTAGACTTAGCCAGAAAGCCATGTTCAGTTGAAATGAATGTGAACAATAAAATTATTATAATGCAATAAATAATTTTTTATTAATAAATGGAAAACTAGAAACTACTGGAAAGAAACACTGAAGTAAAGAGATTCTTTGCCAAAAAAATTGGAAACCATCGTTGATGGATGAGTTTAAAATAAATCTTCTGTCGAAAGGATTCATAAAAATCCCTAGGAGGAAATAAATAAGATATAATGAGATGTGAGAGAGATCCATTAAATCGCTTAGGGAGAGAAAGACCCTAAGTATGGGTGGAATAAAGTGTCACGTGAGAGAAAGGTGGGTTTAAATAAAAATGAAAAAACTGGTCTTTTGAAAAAGAAAAGAAAGAAATCCTAAGCAAGTTTTCTTGGCAGACCCAAAAAAGGCAGGTCACTGCCAAGAAAATCTTTTGGGAAGGAATATTATAAAACAAACCAATGAAGAATTAATGAGGTTGTTCCTTCTTTTGGCAAGCATATCTCATCTAAGGGGGAGCTTGAGGATTCAGTTCTTTTAAGGAGGAAAGTGTGTTTTCCCATGTAAATTCCTGACAACAAATACGGCTAGAAAATGTGATTTCACGCAATGTTTACTATCTTCTTAAATTCAATGTTCTTATGACTCATCGTTTCATTAAATTTGTTACAATCAAAGTTTTTGGTAAACTGGTTTTTTTTTGGAAAATGAGCTGTTGTTGTAAATCTGATCTTTTGTTTACTATTGAGAGGTATAGGTCATATCTCCTATTTTCTTCTCTAAGAAATTAATTTTCCTTTTATGTATAAGCCACCTAAGAATCTAGAGTGATGATTGATTGTGGGAGTGTAGGTGGTTAAAGCACGAAAAGAAGTATAAAAACTAACAAATAGTAGGACTTCACTACTGAACTTAGTCTATGAGTTAGATCTGTGATATCATAATTTAACTGTGACCTAGGAAATTGTGTTTGTTTGTTATAGTTGTTATAAGTAAATTTTAATGGTTAATTATATACTAGAATCGTTTTTTCCTAAGTTGACAAGGAAAACTGCTAACGAGCGAAATGATTCAAGATCGGGAGGTTGTCTAAATTTTGTCATCCAATATATATATATATATATATATATATATATATATATATATATATATATATATATATATATAGATGTATATATATATAACACATATATATTTAAAATATGCCAAACATGGGAGGCGTAAATGGGAATAAAAGGACAGTCATAAATCAACCATTCGGTCCTAAATGACCTCTATTAGCTTTCAAAAAAAAAAAGAGAGCATAACATAAAATAGCGAATGGAAATCAAACAACATTTGTCCTTACAGGAAGGATAATCTGGAATACCTGTAGTGAATGTGTTGTATATGATGTGTGGTAATCTGTTACCTTATCTTATATATTGAAAAAGGGCGTGTGGCCCGTAGTAAAGGGTTAACAATTACAAGTACGAAGGAGAATTGAAGGTGTATATTTGGCAAGGGATAACCTTATAGATGTGAACTAGTAGGTGAGAGAAAAACATAGAGTTGGAGTTCGATAGTCCTAGTACTATGAACCGAAACCACCTTTCCTAAAAATATCTCCACTCCAAGGCTCGAAGGGTTTGTTGGAGTGGAGATATTGCACATAGCTAATCCATCCAGTCGAAGAATGGCAGAGAGAAACAAATATAACAAAGTAAAGGAGCCTATGTTCCTTAGAGATGAGCACAAGCAGCCATAAGGGAAAATAGTGTTAACCAACCTGTAGCATGAGTAAAAGGGTCAAAAGACACGCACTCTTCGCTCCGCAGAAGCTGAGACTTAACTGACGAGTGCATACCTACAACAAAGAATGACACATTTGATGAGTAGTGGACATGTTATGGGTATCGAAACCCAATTTAAGTTCCCATATCAAAACTATAATTCAACGAGATTAGTTGTAATAGTAGTGTTGACTCCAGCAAAGTTTACCCTGGAGAACATGTCATCACATTGTGAGTCCAAAGGAAATTGACTTAAGAATTTTATTATAACCATCAATAGAGAAGAAAGAAGATTGTATGTAGTTAAAATACATATAAAACAAAATGAAACAAGAAATATAAGGAACTTTGTACAATGAGGAGAAATGGGTTTTCTCCCCACAGCTAACTAGAGGGCATAATGGCTTTTGTTGTCCCTATGTTCAGCTGGAAGAACAAAAAAAACAAAGGGGAACCTCGAAGGAAAGAGAAACCCCAATAACCATTGGGGGTAATAAAAAGAAGTTGTCTAAATAGAGATGAAAAACAAAAAGCACTAGATATACTTGGGTTTTGTATCGCACAAATTCTCCTTGAGTTTGAATGAGCCAATTCTACGAGGCAAGATTTCAACATTGAGCATTTAGTCAGAAAGATGGAAAAAAAAAGCGTAGATGTGGTGTTGAATGAAACTTCACCCCTATAGAATAAGAAATCCAACCTAGGTAGCATTAAAAGGGGAGCTAGTATATTACCTGGAAGATGGTGATAAAACATGTTAGTCATGCAACAACAACGATGGGGAAAGATTATCACTGGCAATATCTCCACTGACAGAGAACATAAACCATGTGGCGTAGAGCAGATCTTATTGAAGAACACCTAGGAAACAAAATAGACACTATTCAATTCATTACACCAATAATTAATGGTTAATCAAATAAACACACTCACCTATATTCCCGGACACTACATAGGAGTTTGAAGAAAATAGAAGCACCTAGTATGTGGCAATAGATGCTGAGACACAAACATCTAGCATAATGATGGTATGCGAGTGCGACAAAATTCTGGCAGAGCAAGAAACCTAAACTCACTTGGAACAATCTGGATGCATGAGGTTAGGGTTAGCCGAATGGATAATCATTGTTGGATAGGTATGAATAAATCCTCAGCGTCCAAAGAACCTGATGTCTGACCGCCATGTGAAATCCCCATGGAAAGGGTGAGGTGACTCATCGCTATTTGGCACAGATCTCTATGGTTGTCGCATCAAGGTATTAACGAAACAAATTGGGAAAGGACACAATAAAGTTAACCCAACCACCTTATATGCCTTAGGGTGTTCATGGATGACACTCAATAATAGCATAACCTTAGAGCAAACAGCTCCAACTTAAGGACCTTCTGTGACTTAAGCAAAACTAAAAAAAAGGGGGATATAGACATGAACAAACTATTATCTAGGGCACATTATAAAATAAATCCTTCATCACAGGGAAGTGTGGAAAATATGATGTAAAGATTATAGTGGAAGAAAATTTAAATAGCAACAATTATATAGAGAAAAAAATTGACCAAGTTGGATACGTGATAGATAATAAATTCTCGAACTGGTTGTACGAAAGTCCCAAACAAAATAATTAACTAGACAAACTAGGGTGATATCGAGTACCATCGAAGATGGAAAATGTTGACTGGGTGAAAAAGGAATTCCACCTAAGTTACCACAAGAATTTTTAATCCTGTAGATAAAAATATGATTTGTTGTCAAGATCCCTTTTCATATGACAATAAGATCCCAAATGTTAAAAATTTTAAAACATTTAGCACACTTTAGTGTTTCTGTTAAAAATAAAATACATACCCATACGAATAAGATTGAAGTTGCAAATGGCATGCAGGACTTCACCAGTGTAAATGGCATGCACTAATGCTCATTAAAAAAAGTAATCTAAGACACTAAAGTTCAATCATGAATCTTAGATGGATCCACCACAGAAATGCATTGTGGGGTTTTCCTTTGGGGATCAAGTATAAGTGGCCACACAACACACAATAAGCTAAACAAAACACACAATAAGCTGGACAAATAAAAATGATCCCAATATCATACTCCTATCCCCTTTTATAGATTTTAATAGACTCTCTAAAAACCTTATTTCTTATTTTCCTAAAAAAAAATTAAAAATAAACATATACCATGAACGGATATCAAAAAAAATATCGCAATTTACCATAGAAAAATTATAAATTGATTCTAAAGTAAAACAACAAGAATAACCCTAGTCTAACATTAATGCCGAAGTGCCAAACCATTAGTACATGGTTGTTAAAATAAATATTTCACGACGTTGACAACTACTATGACGTGCGTATCATAGACAAATATTTTTCTCTACGAATAGTTGTGAATGGTAAATAGTATAAGTAAATTAAGTTTAAAAAAAATTGGTTGGGGTATGTTACATTCACCGAAGTTTGTGATTTATAGCCTGTCAACGTTGTGTCTCTGTGACTACCTACGGAGAGCAAACTTGGCGATATTTATATCCTGTCAACGTAGTGTGACTACGCATAGAACTCTATATACCTAGTACTCTATATACCGGGGAGGCCGTGGTAATAGTAACAAATAACTTGCTCCCCAGTGGGCAATAAATGTGTAAGGCTGTATATGTTCACTATTGGATAAATGACTTCTCAAAATCGAACCATCAACCTATACAACCGATTACATAAATAACTTGCCAAAATCCAATTCCATATACAACCCTCACCCTCCTCTGAAAGCCCGTTATTTTCAGCCGTAATAATAAGCCTTCCATTACGCTCTCATTAGCTGGTCAACTGGTGTACGATTATATTAATTTGTGTTCATTGATGTACGAATTGATTGGGAGTTTAAATGATTATCCTAATTTATAGGTCTATGATTCAATATTTTTCATTGCGTAAAAGCAATCGTCACAAATGAGTCATTATAAATCTCAAGGACGCACCTGATTGGGTCAAACAAAAAATAGAACCGTACGCAATTCCAATAGTTGGTTTTCAACTTTGCACATGTGTGTTACTTTTTGCATCCATCTCAAAGTTTGTTTCGCTTTCCATCTGCTAAAAAGTCACTTTATATCACTTGCCTTTGCACGATTGTATGGTATAGTTGAAAACATTGGGCGGGTAATATCTGGTTACGGTTTTCTTAATGTGGAGCGCATTTCCAACTACAGTAGTCTCCAAGTAACACGGACAACTGCAACTCATTGAATGAACGTTCAACAACTGTACGCCTGCGGTGATATTTGAGGCCAAGCAAGCTGGACACTGTTATTTTATTGACCTCGTCAGTGGGAGTTTACAGAATATTATGGGTATGGGGATCCTGTCATCCGAAGGAAGGAGTAAAATGCCTTGCGTAACTAAGTCCCTCTTAATATTATAATACGTTCAATTAAAAAGACAACAATCATAGGGAGTCAAATCAAAAGGGTATTAGGTAATCCATGTGCCAATGATTCAAAATTGGATGATGATGGGCTCCATCTTTAAGCTGGCTTTGTGTCTAAGCAGGGTTTGTGTTTAAATATATGTGACGAGACGATTCCGAAGCCGAGGTGTGGTGTGAGAGCACACAATTAGAATCCGCAGAGAAGAGCGATTTGGTAGGCGGAGGTAAAAATGAGGTGCGCAAAAGGGCAAAGACAGAGCGCCTCGTTTTCCTCCACGCCAATGTTTAAGAAAGGTGTATGGTCACCCGAGGAAGACGAGAAACTCAACAATTATATGATAAAGAACAACATTGCTGGCTGCTCCTGGAGCTATGTGGCCAAGCAAGCTGGTAGTTCCTTATGTTCCCTCCCGCTCTTTAATTTCAATTTCGCTCAGCTCTGTTTTACTTTATGTGATTCAGCGTAGCATTTCAATGCTGCAATCTAGGCGCATTTGCGCCGGTGTGCCTTATTTATACCTATGCAGACCGTGAGAAGCAATATAGATATAGATATTTAGGTTATTTGGTAGTATAATTAATACATTATTATTATTATTTGATATTGAGGTTACAGTTAAGCTATACATTAAATTGGTGTATGAGATTTTTTGTTGGTAAGATAAGGGATGTTTGTAAAACAAGGGATTTATTTCTGTGCAGCGATTTCACTGTTAAGTCCAAAAAAGCATACATATTCTATCCCTCTGATTTTAAACCTATGATATTCTAAAAAAAATGCATGCTCATAATTATTAGGCCCACTTATATTGTACAAATATTAGTAAAGCATAAATTCATTGTATTCCGAATAAGTGAATAAGATCCAGTAATGTTAAAGTGTGTAAATTAATACAGTAAATTGAAAAAATTGATAGTTGTGCTGAATTATATATATTAATATTTTCATTTGCCTGATAAACTAATTTATGACCTAATCCAATTAATTACTCCAAAAATTAAATATCAAGCTCGCCCTCTAATTTATTTTTTATCAAAGTTCATCTAGTGAGAATTGCACACATATTTTTATTTATGCCCATTTAGATTTAAACTTTCGATATATAAAGTCTGTGGTAAAAGGAATATTTATGCCCATTTAGATTTAAACTTTCGATATATAAAGTCTGTGGTAAAAGGAATATACATCGTTACCACCCACTGGTGTGGCATAAAGTACTTTATAATATAGCCCTGAATGTGTATACAGGTCTGCAAAGATGCGGAAAGAGCTGTAGGCTAAGATGGATCAACTACTTACGGCCTGGCCTTAAACACACTGCCATTTCACCCTTAGAAGAGAAATTGATCATACACCTACAGTCCATTCTGGGTAACAGGTTTACATTGTTATCTTTTCCCACACCCCTAATTGTGCTCTCTATTCCTTGCATGTTGGTATAGTTTAGTCCTTCACATCAGCCTCTGCTCTTCGGTTCTTTAACATGGCGAATGAATGGCATTGACGATGCAGGTGGTCTCAAATTGCTGCCCATTTGCCTGGACGTACGGACAATGAGATCAAGAATTATTGGAACTCTTACATCAAGAAGAAAGTCAACCCCAAACACTCTATGATACCTCTTTCCTCCTCCACTGAGTCCAACGGCAAAATTTGCACAGAATATAATGTGCCTTCAGAATCAGGCGATACCTGCAATACCAACTCAGCGTCTGCCAATTCTCATGATGCTTATACGTCGCTTCACTCTGCCAAGCCGTTGGATGTCATGTCTGAACTGTATCTACAGTCATTTTATAACATCTTTAATGTATTGGCCACTAAAGAAAATCAGCACTCATGTGTTCAGGACGTATTGGATTTAAAAAATGAACAGGTACGGCAGCAAAATATTGTGTTTCCAATTGATCGAAACCCAATTAACAATCAGCTAATTTCTTATTTGTCAGCTTTTGCTTACTTCTACTCACATCAATCAGGTTTTTACATCTCCGAGTCTGCAAGTCTATGATCAAACTTGTAATACTGAAAAAGTATCAAGAGGTGATCAGTTAATAGCCTCGTGGACTACGTTGCCACCTCATGAAGCGTCTGGTTCTACCATAAACGCTTATGGCTGTACCACCGCTAGCCCTGCTCTTGTTCATATGGCCGACTCATCGAAAAGTAACATTCTAAACTCTGCCAGATAATGATTAATGAAAATAAGCTAATGATCGATTATTCGTCTTTCACAGCATCCTCTGGCATAAACGCATGGGGCGCTAGTCAATCTCATTCAAATGCCAACGAATTTACAGATGTTTATCAAGGAGCTTATACAGGTCATATGGTGGAAGATTACGTGAGCCAGCTGCATGACAAGACTCAACAACAGTCATGCCTGCCAAATAATTCCCGCGCACAATTTCGTACACCGGATATTATGCCGGAAGACGTTGATCATTACTTAAACATTCAACCTCACCGTCTGTTTGATTGGAAGGATGATGTGTATTTGGGATATGACGAAGAATATTTGAGGGCCAAAACATATATAAATATTCATAAGCAGAAGAGTTATGAAGGAATTCAGGTTGGTGATCAACTGGGTTTCTTCCCAATTCCAAATGAAGAAGCCAGTGCAGGAGAATGTGGAACTTTCGGTTCGAGGTGTCAAGATGAGGCAGGTCATGTTAACGTTTTGGCACAGGAGGACCATATGTACAATATCCGTTCTAATATCACCACTTCCTCTGATCTCGATCAATTCTGTTTTACCTAACCAGGAAATGCAATGCTTGTGCGTCCCTCCCATCCATTTCAATTGACTGTGAATTATAGGAATGTAATTTTCCTAGTCCCACCAAATCCAATATTGTCATCCAATTGAATGGTCACTTTCATATGTTTTTACAAGAAGGTAGATGTCATGCGTTAATGTCACCATCCTTTGGTACATTTCGACAGCATGACAATGTCGGTATAACCTAAAGTTTGAATAATAAATGGAACAAAGTTTTGTAAATGACAATGTATACCTAAATTTTGAATATAAATAGAACAAAGTTTTACAAAAATAAATTTTAATGCTAAATAATTAAAAGAAAAATCCCATGTGTTTGATTTGAATCGAATATATGACCCATCCTATGATTCAACTCATTAAATGAACTTTCAAGCTTCGGCAACTTCTGAACATTTGCCTTATTTTATTTTTATATGTTTTATGCTGATAATATATTATATTTTTTAATTATTATAATATTTGTAATTTTTCAATCATCGTTAAGGCGGACACTTGCCGAAAATTTCAAGGACAGATTCGGATGGCTAAAACGCACAGTAATTGTAAGGTCCACGATCTAATTATATCCGTAATCCTAAAGTCAATTGTAACCAGCTGGTTATACGCAAGTCACTAAATTGCTGAAAGTTATAATGGCATATGGGGGAACTATAGTTCGGATGTTCGGAAGTTCCTAAATGATAGCTCGCGTTTTGATCGCCGTATTCAAATTTTTTTTTTTTTTTGAAGTTATGGAATGTCCGGTTATATGCCCAAAAAAATTTGGCAGAGTTTTTTGTAAATTCAAGTAAAAGTTGTTAAATTTATAGTTTTAGGTGCCTTAAAATTTTTTGATTGTGCTGAATTTATTTCCACTATAAAAAAAACATGATTCAAATACTACATTTACAAGATTTTTTAAAAATTTTTTACCCAAATTCCAACCACTTTTAACCCTAACTCCATTTTGCCCATTTTGCCCGGACTCCGTTTTGATCTATCGCCTGGCCAGTTTAAAATGGCTTCTGACCATATGATGGGAACATTAGCTCAACCCAAGGTTGAATCCGCCAAGCTCCAGTAGAAGCGAGACAGCAAGAGGATTCAAGAATGCAGGAAAAGCAAGAGCATCCAAAAATTCAGGGAACGCAAAAGATTAGCGTGAGCTCTTCGGAACACGGATTCTGGGAAGAGTGGAAACATAGGACCAAAATTTCAAATATTTTCCACCGTTGCCACCAGCGTATGAACTTGACACACACTCCTAGTCAATCAAATTTTATATGATTAGTTTTCCTTTCAAATAGCCATTTGATTAAATTTGCGAAGGACATTCCTGTGGGACCTCGTTAACTCAAACTTTATATGATTCGTTTCCTTTTGAAATTTCCATTTCATTAATTTCATATTTATTTTTATATTTGTTTTATTAGGAATATGAAAGTCATTTCTTTAAGAATAAGTTTGGTATTAAACTTAAATTTTTTAGTTATTATTTTATTATAAATGTATATAATTTATATTATTTTTAAAAAATTAAATCTATTGAATCATATTAATTTAAAGATATGTAATTTATATAATATAAAAGATTAAACCTATTGAATCTTATTAGTTTAAAGAATTGTAATTTATATACTAAGTATATAATTTTAAAGAATTTAAAAATTATTGTGAATCATGTTGAATAAAGTTTTAGTTCGGTAGAACATGTTAGTATGGGCATCGTGCATGAATTTAAACTTTCAAACTTCAAGCTTTTGTATTTAGGTTTTTAAGTTTAAATGTAAAGAGTGTAGAATTGTGTGGCGTATGATGTGAGTGGAGAGAGAAACGGTTTTTTTAAGTCCAAAACCCAATTTAAACTTTCAAACTTCAAGCTTTTGTATTTAGGTTTTTAAGTTTAAATATAAAGAGTGTAGAATTGTGTGGTGTATGATGTGAGTGGAAAGAGAAACGGTTTTTTTTAAGTCCAAATCCTAATCAGTATCAACGACTTTAGGTTTATCTAATCTTTAAGAGTTTCTTCTTAAACTCTGAATATTATGAGTATCACACCTCACAAAAACTATGTTAAATTCTCACAAAACAATATAACTATTTTAAAATTGATATTGTATAAATTTTAAAATAATCAATATTTAAAGATTATAAACAAAATGCAAATAATCTTCATCAAAATTTAACGCTTCACCACCCTAATTTTATACTTCCACCTAACAATTGCTCTTTTTTTTTGTTTTTTTTTAAAGTTCATCTTGCATTTGGTAAAAACAATCTATTTGATAATTTGTCACGCAGGTATTGTATTTTAAGAGCCATATGTTGTTTCAAATGTGGGCGAACCAATTATAATTTTTAATTTAGAAAATAAAGTGATTTGAGTGTTGACTCCTAGAACACTGTTCAATGGCAGATCCAATTAGTTGAGGGGATGGACAGTTTGGGTAATCCTATAGTTGCAGGAGACATTTGTTGTAAGGAAATTAGTTGACCAATTTGAGGAAGAAAGATAGTTATATCTTGTTGGAGAAACTAATTCTAATCACTGGCAAGGAGTCATAATAGTTATTCTAGGTGTCATATTTAGTTTTACTTCAGTTTAATTTAGTTGAATTCACTTGAGTTCTAGTTGAGTCTTACTTTAGTCATTAATTATTGTTTTCTTTTATGTGTCTCTTATGTAATCTATTTAATTGTCGCTAATATTGAGAAGGGCACTTGCTCGGAGTCATAATAGTTATTCTAGGTGTCATATTTAGTTTGACTTCAGTGTAATTTTGTTAAAATAAAAGGAGGACAACACTATAAATCCAAAACTTTCAGCACTCACGCGAGCAAGCTACACCTGGAGACTGCCCAAAGTAGAGAATGCTATACTAATTCATTATTAAGAAATATAATATATAGTTTACATCATAATAGGGAGATTTAAAACTGACACCTAGAAAATGGGAACTAATCTTAATCTAGGACACATGTTCAACAATAAAACAAACTTTCTCCAATAATACTTATTCTCCATTAATTTCAACACTCTCCCTTAATGGAGAAAGCGTTCACGTGTACTCCTAACATCTCCTTAAACATTTCAAATTTAATTCTCCCAAGGGGCTTAGTAAAAATATCTGTTGCATTATCACAAGTATTACAATATTCAATAAAAATTTCTTTAGACTTCACCTTCTCTCTAACAAAATGAAACTCAATATCAATATGTTTTGTGTTTTTGTGAAACACAAGGTTGTTCGCCAACATAATTGAGCTTTGATTGTCACCTTTGATTATTGTTCTATCTTTTTGTTCCTGTCCAACATCATGGAGAAGTCTCCTCAACCAAATAGCCTCACACATGGCTGTGGACATTGCCTTATGCTCCACTTCTGCAGAAGATAAGGAATCAATACTTTTCTTCTTGTTACTCCAAGCAATTACCCTGGATCCAATGTTGAAAGTATAACCTGTTATGGATCTGTAGGAATTTACAGGGTAAGTTCCTCAGAAAGAACACCAAAAGGACACCGCTCACAACCAGATCACAGATCAATACACCAGTATTTTTGACGTGGTTAAAACCCTCAAAGAGGGAAACAGTCCACGGCCTGCGCCAACGTGGCTACTACAGGCAATTTATTAATCAAAGAATGAAAATTTACATAAGCTTCTCTCATGCACGGATTACCCGAACAATGACCCTCCATGTGCTTTAAATAGAACTCATGGACCAATCGGGTGTCAAGCCACGGATCAAGTGTCGGTAATACCGAGGAGAGAGTGAACTGTCGGATCATTACATATCGTGACCGTCGGATTGTAAGTTACAAAATGTACAACGGTAAAGAAACACACTTTACCTAACTCTATACTAGACCAAGTTGAACTTAACTATTTCCTATGTGTCGGAATATCCTAACATCCCCCCTTAAGAACAACTTGGGATATGATTGAAGGATTTACAAATATGACACAATAGGAGAAGGAAGGAGGCACTAGAGCCTATCCCCCCTTAGTGACAACTTCCTGAACTCTAAGCATATATCGAAGTTTAGTGAACTTCGCCTCTGTGAGAGCCTTTGTGAAGATGTCTGCAACCTGATCATCTGTTGAACAATATTGCACTTCAAGAACATGGTCATGAATGAGCTTTCTGATGAAGTGCATGTGTAGTTCAATGTGTTTGCTGCGCTGATGTTGGACTGGATCTTTGCATAGCTGAATGGCACTTTGATTATCACACCAAAGTGTGGTTGGATGCTGCTGCTCAAAGCCAAACTCTGATAGGATCTGACGAAGCCACAAGGCTTCCTTACTAGCTTCCACGACACCACGATACTCTGCTTCTGCTGACGAAAGAGAAATGGCAGCCTGTTTCTTACAAGCCCATGTAATAGGTCCTGAACCAAGAGTGAAGACATAACCAGCAGTAGACTTCCGATCATCAGGGTCACCAGCCCAATCAGAATCAGTGAAACCAACTAATAGAGTAGCTGCTTTGGCACTGTAATGAATCCCAAACTGTACTGTACCTCGAACATAACGAAGTATTCTTTTGGCTGCTTTCCAATGACTTTCATGGGGGTTTTGCATAAAACGAGCAACAAGGCCAACAACAAAGGAAAGATCAGGACGAGTATGGGTTAAATACAAGAGTTTTCCTACAAGTTGACAGTATAAGGTAGCATCAACTTCAGGAGAAGTACAAGAGACTGAAAGTTTGACTCCAGACTGAAAGGGAGAAGGGGCTGGCTTACAGTCTTCCATGTGAAAATGGCGAAGAATATCACAAGCATACTTGGACTGGGAAAGGGAAATACCCTCCTTGGATTGCAAGACTTGAAGACCGAGAAAATAGTGTAAGTGTCCTAAGTCTGTCATTTCAAATTTCTTTTTAAGGCTGGACTTCACATGGTTTATAAGGTTGGGATCACTACCAGTAAGAATAAGATCATCAACATAAAGAACAAGGATGATAAGAGAGTTTCCCACTTTCTTGGTGTAGACAGTATTGTCAGAATAACACCTAGAAAAGCCAGATTCTAAAAGAAAGCTATCCATTTTGGCATACCAAGCCCGAGGAGCTTGCTTGAGACCATAAAGAGATTTCTTAAGTCGACATACAAGGCTGGAGTCTGTTTGGAGGAAGCCAATGGGTTGTTCCATATAGATTTCTTCATGCAAGTCCCCATGCAAGAAGGCAGATTTAACATCCATCTGATGGACTTCCCATTTTAAAGAGGCAGCAAGGGAAAGAACAAGGCGGATAGAGTTCATTTTGGCAACAGGGGAGAAGGTTTCAGTGTAGTCAATGCCTTCAACCTGTGAAAAGCCCTTAGCAACAAGACGAGCTTTATGTTTATCAACTTTCCCATCTGGTCCATACTTGGTTCTGTAAACCCATTTACATCTAACAAGTTTGCGTCCCTTTGGTAGAGGAACAAGATCCCATGTATCATTTGTCAACAATGAATGATATTCTTCATTCATAGCTGCTTCCCAATGTGGATGGCCTGAAGCTTCTGCAAAAGTGTCAGGATCATGATTTACTGGAGCTTGAGCCAGTAAAGAAGAGGCTCTTTCAAACTGAGAACGTGTACGTCGCTGATCTGTAGGATCACCGGCAAGATCACCTGCTGCATCCCGAGTAGCACGGACCCATCTTGGAAGTTGAGGATCCTGAGAAGGTGGGGGAGGATTGTCATCCTCACTTTCATCATCTGAAGAAGAAATGTTTTCAAAAGTAGAAGAGATAGGAAGAGGTGGCACATCCGCCGGACTAGGCTCGCAGGCCGATTTATTTTCATCAAATTTTACATCTCTTCTAATGATAACATTTTTGGACTTAAATGGAATAAGTCTATAACCTTTTACATCTTCAGAATATCCAACAAAAGTACATTTCTCACTCTTAGGTTCTAAAGCTTTATGCTTTTCATCTGGAATATGGGCCCATGCTTCACTTCCAAAAACACGAAAGTGACTTACATCTGGTTTAATGGAACTCCAAGCTTCTTCTGGAGTGATATTCTTTAGAACCTTAGTAGGAGTGCGATTGATTATATAATTTGCACAATTAATTGCTTCGGCCCAAAAACTAAGACTGAGTCCTTTAGATTGCAGCATACAATTAGCCATTTCCTTTAAGGTGCGATTTTTCCTTTCAGCTACACCATTTTGTTGTGGAGTGTATGGAACAGTATGTTGCATTTGAATTCCATTTTCGGTGCAAAAGTTGATGAATGTGTTTTTAACATATTCTCCGCCATTATCAGTTCTTAGCTTAAGAATTTGATGTCCAGATTGTTTTTCAACAAAGGCTTTGAAGGCCAAAAATGTGTTAAATACTTCGCTCTTGAGTTTTAAGAAGTATACCCAAGTGCGTCTGGAGAAATCATCAATGAAAGTTAAGAAATACTTGCAGCCAGAGAATGAAGCAACAAGAAGTGGACCACATAAATCACTGTGCACAAGCTGTAAAGGGGCTGAGGCATGCCAAGAGGCACGTTTTTCAAAACTGTCCCGATGATGTTTTCTGAGTACACATCCGGAACAAACACCATCTCTGCAAGATACCATAGGAAGACCTGTCACCATATTTTCTTTACATAGATGCTGAAGGGAGCGATAGTTTAAGTGACCAAATCGCTCATGCCAAAGTTTGCTCATTTCATCATTATGAGCAACAAATACTGAGGGAAGATTTGATGACCCAAAGTTGTGAAACTTATACAACCTTGTGGAATCATCAGCAATACCAGTAGCTAGAATCTGTTTAGGATCTCTTAGATCCTTGATTACAACATCATGAGGTGAAAATTCAACAATTTTACCTTCACCTGAATGAGTTATCTGATATACAGATAGAAGGTTGCAGGATAAGGTTGGAACACATAATACATCATTAAACTGACCATTGTCTAGATGAACAGTTCCAGTCCCTACAACATTAAGAGATCTATCATCACCAACATATATATTTTTGGTGTTACAATCATTTAAAGAAGAAAACATGGCTTTTTTTTTGGCCATGTGATAAGAGGCTCCAGAATCAATGAGCCACTCATGAGAATGAGAAGAAGAAGATACATTTAATGCATAACCAGACTGAGATGATTGACAACGACATGCATAAAGTGCCATTCCTGAAGATGAAGTTGAAGTTGAAGTTGAAGAATGCTCCACATGGATGTTATGTTTCTTCATTGCAGCTTCCAAGGCTTCCATCTTCTTAAAGCATTTAGATTCTAAGTGGCCATCTCGATTACAAAAGTTACAATGTCTATCAGTCTTCTTCCATTTGTTTTTATTGGTCTTATCATTTTGCTGAAATGATCTTTCATTTTGAGGCTGAGTTTGCTTAGGACCCTTGTTTGGTTTAGGACCATTCTTTTTAGGATATGACTTCTTAGGATTCTTTGAATTTGGTTGCTGCTGGGCGGCTAACGCTTTCTTGGAAGAGTTTCCAAGATTAAGAAGACCAAGGTGTAAGAGTTTTTCTTGTTCTCTTATTAAAGAATCACAAAAAGAGTCAAAGGAAGGGGCCTTGTAGTCTTTTCCTTGACAAATGAAAGCTTCCCTTGTAGAATGGAAGGTGGAAACAAATACAGAGTAGGCTGGTCCCAACTTAGTAAGGATGGAATAAATAAGGTTACTATCTTCTTTCTTAACCTTAACACCTTCCAAGAGATATCTAAGGGTCTTGAATTTGGACAAGAAATCTTCAATGTAAGAAAAATTATTAGGATCCAATGTAAGCAACTCATTTTCAAGTTGATGGGCTCTAATTTCATTTTTAATCCCAAAAACTTTAGTGATTTGTTCCAATGCTTCATGAGGAGTTTCAAGTTCTGCAATATGGAATCTAAGATCAGGAGAAATAGACATCCCTATCAAACCACGTGCTTGATCTTGTCTATTTTCCCATTTTGCAGCCTTGTCTTCATCTTTTGGTTTCTTCTCTTGGCCTGTGGCTATTCTGTAGAGACCTTTACTTCTAAGTAAATCTTCCATGTAGGATATCCATTGGAAGTAGTTAGTGCTGTCAAGAATGACTTGGCATGGACTTTCCATTTTTTTAAAAAAACTGAAGTTGAAGATGCTGAAAGTAAGTGTTCCAATGGATAGATCTCGAAAAATTAGGCTATTTTAAAAAAAACGGCTCTCAAAAAGGCTTCCGGATGAAGAAGTTATGGCTTTTTGAAAAAAAATTGTTGAAGTTGCCGGCAAAGTGCGCGAATGTGCGGGAATGAAAAAATCCGCCCCCACAAAATGAAGACTTGAACCCAAGGCCTCTACTCTCTTAAAATAGCTTTGAACCAATTGATCTATACAAAAAATTTGAGAGAGAGAGAGAGAGAGGGGGGGGGGGGGGCTTGGTTTGCGTGCTTGCCTTGAGAAAGCTCTTTTTCCCTACAAAACACAAAACACAAAACCCAACACGAATATGCAAAGAAAAACAAACCTTACGGCTCGAAGTTAGCTTTACCCAAAAAACTAAATATTTTCAAAAATGAACCTTGTAGCTCAAAGGTTAGCTTTAGCCGAAAAACTAAATATTTTTCTCAATGTTTCTGATTGTCCGAGATCACACTAAGGTGCAGGGAAAAGAGCATACGCATGAGAAAAATCCTTCCTTTCTGTTTCTGATTTGCCCAGATCGCACAGAGTCGTAGGGCAAAGAGCATACATAGAAATGAAAGGTATAGATCTGGTAAAAAAAGCTAAATAAACCGAAACCGAAATAAGCAGAGAGAAAATAACAGTAAACTGCAAATAAACACTGTATACCTCCCGATCTGAAAAATGACGCAACTAGGGCTACCGGAAACCTTTTCGCGTGAAACGAAAGGGGTTCCTCACTGGAACAGATGCTCCGAACACAATAGAGCAATCCTCTCGGCCCGAAAGCAGTCAGAAACAACAGATCTAGGAAACGGCAGTCGGATGCAGTTCTACCGGCTTCAGATTTGGATCACCAACGGACGCGACCTTCAAATAGCTCCGATACCATGTAGGAATTTACAGGGTAAGTTCCTCAGAAAGAACACCAAAAGGACATCGCTGACAACCAGATCACAGATCAATACACCAGTATTTTTGACGTGGTTAAAACCCTCAAAGAGGGAAACAGTCCACGGCCTGCGCCAACGTGGCTACTACAGGCAATTTATTAATCAAAGAATGAAAATTTACATAAGCTTCTCTCATGCACGGATTACCCGAACAATGACCCTCCATGCGCTTTAAATAGAACTCATGGACCAATCGGGTGTCAAGCCACGGATCAAGTGTCGGTAATACCGAGGAGAGAGTGAACCGTCGGATCACTACATATCGTGACCGTCGGATTGTAAGTTACAAAATGTACAACGGTAAAGAAACACACTTTACCTAACTCTATACTAGACCAAGTTGAACTTAACTATTTCCTATGTGTCGAAATATCCTAACAGGATCTTCTGTCATTGAGGTTTCCTGCCCAGCCTGAATCTGAAAAACCTTTCAAATTAACATCAGAAGAATCAGTGTACCTAATACCAAAATCAATGGTTCCTTGAAGGTATCTCAAGGCACCTTTTGCGCCTACCTAGTGGTTCTCAGGAGGTTTTGACATGAATTGACTTAACACACTGGCTAAGTATGTTAAGTCTGGTCTAGTAGTAGTTAAATAAATTAGACTCCCAACTAGTTGTTTATATAATGTGGCATCCACCTCTTTGGAATCATCCTCTATCTGAAGTTTAAGATTTTGTTGTAAAGGCACTAAGGCAGCTTTGCACTGCTCCATTCTGAACTTTTTCAATAAACCTCTGACATACTTCCCTTGACTGAGAAAAGTCTGCCCAGAGTTCCTCCACAATTCCAGGTCCAAACAATAGTGTAATTCTCTAAGGACTTTCATTTCAAACACTTGTGACATTTGCACTTTGATTTCTTTCATTAATTCATGAGCATTTCCATTGATAATTAAATCATCTACATATAAAGAAATGAAAACAATTTTCCCCTTTTCATCAAACACAATATATAGATTTGGGTCGTTTTTTCTTGTCTTAAAACTATGTTGTAAGAAGAATGAGTCAATTTTTTCATACCATGACCTGGGTGCCTGTTTCAAACCATATAATGCCTTTTTTAATTTTTAGACTAAATGCTCCTGCCCTTGTTTGATAAAACCTTCAGGTTGTTTTAAATAAACCTCTTCTTTCAATTCTCCATTTAAAAATGCAGACTTGACATCTAGTTGGTGTAGACTCCAATGATGCTTTGTAGCTAAAGCTATCAACATTCTAATAGTGTTCAACTTAGCTACCAGAGCAAAGGTTTCCTCATAATCAATTCCTTCTCTTTGTGAGTAACCTTTAGCTACCAACCTAGCTTTGTATTTGTCTACACAACCATCTGATTTAAATTTAGGTTTATATAACCACTTACAACCTATAGGTTATTTCCATTCTGGCAATTCAACTAAATCACAGGTTTTGTTTTTAAGTATTGACTCATATTCTTCTTCCATGGTTTCCCTCCATTCATCATATTGACTCGCTTCTTTATAATTTAAGGGCTCAACAACATTTAACATACTATTTGTAAGAGCATGATCCCTATATCTTGTTGGTAATTGAGTATGCCTCCCTAATCTCCTTAGTGGACTTGGCTTGCTGACTATACCTGCATCACTTGATTCTTCTATTTTTTGTTGCTACTATTGCTACACATGACTGTCTTTAATTTCCTCACTGATATCCTCCATCAGCAAAGGAATGTTCCTCTCCTCATTGCCTTTATCTTTGCTTCCTTCATCAACCTGCTCATGAAATATAACTTCTCTACTCACAAACACCTTGTGAGTAGATGGATTAAATAATTTGTATGCTTTAAACTCAGAACAATACCCTACAAATATGCATTTGATGGCCTTAGAATCAAATTTCTTCCTATCCTCCTTTGGAACATGAGAAAAAACTTTCGAACCAAATACTCTTAGATGACTAACTGCACGCTTAAAACCATATAATGCCTCAAATGGAGTTTTAAGATCAAGACTATTCGTTAGACTCCTATTATTTAAATAAACTGCAGTATTTATAACCTATGCCCAAAAGCCATTAGATAGGTTCTTACCTTTCAACAGGCTGCATGCACACTCCACTAATGTTTTTTTCTTCCTCTCCGCCACCTTGTTCTGTTGTGGAGTGTGGGGTACTGTAAACTGTTGAATGATTCCATGGTTCCTGCAATATTTGATGAAGTTTCCCAGCTTGTATTCTCCCCCTTGATCTGAGTAGAGAATTTTGATGACTTTCCTTGTTTGTTTTTCAATCATACTTCGAAACTCTTTAAAATATTCAAATGTATGACTTTTCTTTCTCAAAAAATATACCCAAGTATATCTTGTGTAATCATCAACAAATAATAAAAAATAATATGCTCCTCCTAATGATCTTGTTTGCATTGGTCCACATATCTTAGTGTGCACAAGTTTGAGGATATCTCTTTTTCTTCTATTTAAACTTAAGGGAGATTCATCCCTGTACATATTCCCAAGTGCACATCCTTCACAGTCAATATGTGCATTTTTTAAAACAGGGAGTCCATTGACCATACCTTGTTTTTGTAGTAGTAATAAGTGAGGAAGATTGATGTGTCTAAATCTTTGATGCCATAGGTTCACTATTATCACAGATGTTGAAGTTAACACTTGATGTGGTGTGCTTGTAACATTCAGCTTGTACAGACCTCCAACTCATATTCCTGTCGCAATTGGCTTCAAATGATCCAACAGATCTTTAATAACATAATAATATTTAAGTAACTCCACCTTAATATTATAGTCTGTAATCATAGAAACAAAGACTGAATTCTTTTTAATTCCTGGTACATACATCACATTCTAAATACACCTGATATTACCATCAAGCAATATTACAGGAATATTTCCATATACTTTGATCTGGTATCCTCTGTCATCACCAAGTTAGATATTAGCACCATTGTTGGTCTCTTTAAAATCTTCAAACCAATGTCTATTACCTGTCATGTGAGTGGAAGCTCCTGAATCCACAAACCAAGTTTCTGCTTCATCATTCTCAAAAAAGATAAATAAAATCAGAAAAAAACAATATGAGATCCTAATTCCTATCTTCATCAGCAAAGTGCTCTGCATGCTTCTTTTGTCTGTTTCAAGTTTCATCAAGCTTCTTCTTATGATAATTCCTAGCAATGTGACCAAATTTACCACAGTAAAAGCACTTCGTTCCCAAATCATTTATGGTTGAACACATACCTTGAGGTGGCTTTCTTTGTGGTGTACCTCCAGCTTTCTGCCCTTTTCTTTCTTTCCCTCTAAAAGGATATTTGTTCACCATTAATGTAAGATCTAAATTATGGGGTTTCATAGTCATCCACCTCTCTTCCTCTTGAATCAGGATCCTTGTCAATTATTTGAAATTGGGGGCTTTCTTCCTTGCGTTCAAGCCTATATTAAACATTTGATAATCATCAGCCATACCACTCATGGTAATCATGACAAGATTAATGTTCAACATTATCTCCCCTATATCGAACATCTTATTTCACAGCTCCTTGATCTGAGAGATGAATGCAACGACTGATTCACTCTCCTCCATTTTAATGGAAAAAATATTTCTCTTCAGGAACAATAAGAAATTTGTATTTTTTATCTCATACAACTCCTTGAGATTTTTCCATATCTCATTTGCTGATTTACATTCTTTGAAGTGAGGAATAATACAGTCTTTAACTAACAATTTCAAAAAAACTTTCGCTTTGATCTCCCTCTTCTCCCAATCCTGAATTGTTGCATTTTTTTTTCCTCTGGCTACAGTCGGCTTCAATTTATCCCCATTTGCAATCGCCCATGCACTTTTCCCTTCAAGAAATGTCTGCAATTTAAATTTCCAGTTTGAATAATTCGGCCCATTGAGCTTTTTTCTCTCATTAAAGTACGCCTTTGCCATATGATTATTCATCGTGATAGGTTGATCTATGAATCAAATAAGCAATCCAATGCCACAGCAGCTGAACCAACAAAGTGGTCTCAATCTTAAAAATACATGATCTACCTCGTCATCAACACAACAATCTCGGCTTGTAATCAAATCTTACGATCTTTGCATGTAATCTTAGCCACCAAACACATGATCTTAGTCACATCAACTAACACACTTCTATAATTCGACAGGATCTACCTATATTGCCATTCCACACTGATTTTCCACTCACCATGAGGCAATCTCAGCCGCAAAAAGAAAAAAAGAAAAAAAAGAGGACCAATTCCTTAGCATCGGGCCACCAAGAAACCCACAGAACAAGCCCATGCTGCTATGGCTTCTTGGAAGATTTCAACATATCAAAATAGCTATTTGAGGGGTAATTTACCAATTTTTGAAAAACATTGGTTTCTAAAACTTTATGCAAACATATTTCTGTTGGTTGAACTGTGATTTGTATTATAGACAGTAAGTTGCCACTTTAAGTCACAATGTCATGCTCCCACCAATTAACTCAATCGAGCTGGCACTTCAAAAATAAATCAGACTAGCGGGCACTTCGGCTCATGAAAAACTAGCACTTCAGCCCATGAAAAGCTCACACTTCTGCCCACGAAAATATTTTGCTGTCAACTCAACCAAGCTTCCATTGCATATATTGAAATCAATGAGCACACTAGCCTTTAGGATTGCTAACCTTTGGCTATAAATCTACGATCTTCACTCGATTAAGACTTCACATTCGGAAATCTACCACTCGATTCACTCGGCGATCTACCACTTAACCAAATTAATCTGCCACTCTCAATTCAATGCTTCCATTCAGCCACAATGCCACCTATCTGTATCAACCACAGATCTGTGTCGACCACGATACCATCTATCTGAATCAGGTTATATCAGTGCACCAGGGTATTGTCCTACTGCTCCCGGTCCCGATCTTTATCAAGGCATCGTTCTGCGGCTTCTTTACTGTAGTTACATCACCACGACCCATGATGGATGATGCCCACAATCCACTGTTCATGTGAGTCAACGAGCCAACTGTACACTGCTCCACTCGAATCTGCAACTGATTTGTCAGTTCAACCTCCAGTCAACGTCCAGGTCGACTAGAATGGGTTTTGGTGTAGCATGGGTGTGCTGACTTCCCGCTCTGAAGAAAAATATTGAGGAACATTTGATCAGTGCGTATCTTTGTGAAACAACTACGTTGCCCCCTTATTTGACCGCCTTGACCAACGCGTGTTTTGGAATAATATGAGCACTGATCCAAGTTTGAACACAGAGAAAAACAAATCTCTTGCCAGCCACCATAATTCTGCACTTCAGCGCTTCTCCATACACTCTCCGCCACGAAGGGCACTCAATTATCGAATCACCAAGGTCACCAGATCTGGTACCATGTTAAAATAAAAGGAGGACAACACTATAAATTTGAAACTTGCAGCTCTCAGGCGAGTAAGCTACACCTGGAGACTGCCCAAAGCAGAGAACGCTCCACTAGATCATTATTAAGAAACAAAATATATAGTTTACATCATAATAGGGAGATTTATAACTGACACATAGAAAATAGGAACTAATCCTAATCACACATGTTCAATGGTAAAACAAACTTTCTCCAATAATACCTATTCTCCATTTATTTCAACAAATTTAGTTCAGTTCAGTTGAGTTCTAGTTGAGTCTTACTTTGGTCATTAATTATTGTTGTATTTTTATGTGTCTCTTATGTAATCTATTTAGTTGTTTCTAATATTGAGAAGCGTACTTCGCTCCACATTTTTCAATCCTGACCTCGTATGAGAGCGTCGCTCGCATAATACCTCTTGAGAGTAGTAGAGATCAAGAAACTAAGGAGGAGAAGAAAGCAGTTGTGAATAAGCCACTCCCATAAAGAATAAGGTAGTTATGAAAAAGGTAGAACGAAGTTGTGAAGAAGGTTTACCAAGTTACACTATCATGCACCACATAAATTTAGCAGTCGCGTTAAAAATGAAAAACTTTTGCCCACGGTTCGTTACTGTAATTTAAAAAACAAAGGGGTGCCATGCAAATGGTCTGTGGAGTCTTTCAAATCTGGAGTAGGCGTGATATTTCCAGTGCTCATGCGGCTAAATGAAGTAGACGTGTTTGTGTGGATAATAGGAGGGATCATAAAAAAGACCGATATTAAAAAAAATTAAAAAGAGGTTGTATTAAAAAGGTTCTCGTCCAAGACTTTTAAAAGGGGATTTATTCAAAGGACTTTAAAAATATACTTTTAAAAGGGGATTTATTCAAAGGTTTTTAAAAAAGAGAGGGGGTTGTTATTGAAATAAAAGGAGGTTTTTATTCAAAGGTGAAAAGAAAATAATAAAAAAAACTTGAATTCGTTATAAAAAAAGTGCTTCAAGGCATTGTTTTAAAAGGCTCATAAGGCTCATGTAATTTGTTTTTAAAAATAAAGGGGGCGTTGTTCTAATCCATTGTGGGCATTGCAATATTTAAAAAAAGAAAGAGTTTGTAAAACCTTTAGTGAAAATGTTTCCCTTATACAAAGTTTGTAGACCCGTATATTTTGTAGAAGCTAAGAAATAGAAAAGCAACCGCAAAGACATTTTGATTGCAAATCGATATGCTTGTTGAGTCGTACTCAACCAACACTTACCAAATGGGAAAACCCAAGTGGATGATAGAATCAAAGCAACAACAAGAGTTGTTTGAGATTTATTTGAACAAGTTGGAGGACCAAAGATAAAAGAATGCTTTCGTAGATGACAACGTTCTTCCCCTCATTGTAGATGCAAAAACAACCAAGGAGGCTTGAGATACCTTTGAGAGAAATTTTGGTGTAAGGGGGAATATTTATGATGAAGATGAAGAGTTTGGTGAATCTCACTGTGCTGAGCCACAAGTGGATGATGACTATGAATAATTATTAGAAGAAGTAGAGAAATAGCACATAGATGTTCCTAAATCCCACTGTGCACAACCACAAGTGGGTGACCATTTAGTGAATCCAACAACATATTTTTTTGATGACGGAGAAGTTATCATTCGAGCAACCAATGTTATGGCAAATCCAACAATTAATATTGTTGATGTAAACTTTGATGAAGAATTGGTGGCTAACAATGAATGGTTGCATATGATGCAATAAAAACATCTTATTGATAAACTGCTATTTGCTGAGAAAAGATCACTTGGGTCTAAAAACCAAGTGGATGACAACCTCCTTGATGCAACAAAGGTTCGTAAAGAAGTGGAAGTGTTAGAGGCAAATAAGGAATGGCAAGAGGAGAAAACTCTCATTGTAGAGAAAAAAGAACATAATAAATATGAATATGCAAATATTTTTAAACTTACTATTGATTTCCAATGTGTAGATAAACATGATGATTATGCAGAATAATTAAAGTTCCTTGAAGCATGGCTTGAAAAACCATGTTTTGATAAAGTTTGCATAGAAGTTACAGAAATTAATGTTGAAGATAACTTGGATGATGAAAACATCAATGCAATTTTCAAGTATTGGAGTCTTTAAGAGATAAAATTGTATTCTCGTATTATGTTGCACCAAATTGATGATCAAAATATTAGTGATGAAGAAAAAACAGTTGAATATGACATGTGCAACAACCCACATACAAAAAGATTTTTTGAGTAGAGCACATGCATGGAAAACCTGAAAAAATAATGGAAGAGTTGCACCGACAAATGAAGAAACTAAAGTTTGAAGCCTATAGTGAAAAGAAAAAAACTGAAAAATTCAAAGGATACAAGATATGGAAGGAAAAGAAATGGAAATCCAACTATGTCAATTTTTTTTAATTGTAAGCCTAGCTGAGACTCAGACCAACAGAAATCCTAGTTTAAATTTTTGTGGTTGTAATTAAGGGGGAGTGTTGGAGAAACTAATTCCAACCACCTTTTAGGAGTCATAACAGTCAATCCAGGTGTCATAGTTAGTTTGAGTTCAATCCAGTTCGATTGAGTTTTAATTGAGTCTCACTCTAGTCATTAATTATTGTTGTTTTCTATGTGTCTCCTGTGTAATCTATTTAACTATTGATAATATTGAGAAGGGTACTTTGCTCCACATTTTTCAATTTTTAACACATTCCACAAGAATATAGACTAAATTTGCTTTCATTATTCCACTATTCCTTTCATCCACTTCTATAATCTCAACCGTTGTCAACATAGATATTTGATGGGTCACTAAATATTTATTTTACGACAGAAAATTGCATGATCAAGACAAACTAAATTTGAAACAATAGACATATATCTTTGAGCCTTCTAATTAATCTATCACATCAAAATTCAGGTTAATGATCAGCTCTGCTCACATCCATTCAATTACGCTGGTTGTGTTGGTTGCTAAGGTGCATATAGTTTGAAAAATAAAATCACCACATAGAGATAATGTTACGTGCTTAGGTAACAATTTGTTAATCATATATAAATGGATGATGGCAACTATGTACATAAAAATAAAAAAGTATTCGAACTTCAAATAATCTTGCAAACAGTTACAACAATCTTCTACATTTTCTTATTAATTGATTGACCTGTTAGCATTTTTCTATTACGTTATAGGGTTATTGTTAATTGTGTACCAAATTCTGGGGTCTTTATAAATTCTTCATCGGTAATGACTGAACATTTATTGCATAGGCAAGTTGGTAATAAGATATAAATTATTAAATGAGTAAAAAATTGTAGTAAGAGTCCTCTATATATTTTTTGTCAAAGGATCTTAATTTTAGTGTTTTGGTGAACAATTTGTTTCCCAAATACTTGGGTTCAACTCTCACTGACAAGTTTATGGAATTTATGAAATAGTTATATCTGGTATAATTGTAATAGTAGCAAAGAATGTGATCAAAATTACAGTTTCTCCAAAAATTCTCTTTCCTATAAAAAAATAAATTTATTTATATATTTTTTAATACTTCAACATAGCACAATCAAGCTTTTATATATGTAAATTTTTATATGGCAATGTCTATGTGCAGTAAATAGAGTAAGGGAATATATTTGAAATTTGTTTTGGTTATCTGGTTTGTTTTATTAATATGCTACTTTAGATTCTTTTTCATTGGTTTGAGTTTGTGGGATTGGGAGACTGGGTGACCATATTATAGAGACTCATAGGTTCAGGTCAAGTAATTAAAATAGCTACATAGATAGTCCTAAGGTTAGGTCAGGTGGATAAAAGAGTTGAAGATGAGATATTGTTAGGTTAATTGTGGTCTGAGTGAGGTTTGATTAAGCAACCCCATGTTATTGTTAGATTTGGTTCCTATTTATTATGGAGAATGGTACTATGGAGGAATTATAGATAATGATTTAATAATAGGTGAAGGATAGGGAGGTTTGGTGATTGAATAATTGCACATTTCAAGACCCTAAGGGCTTGGCTTGAGGACTGAGACTGTACAATGCACAGTTCAAGCCTGACCAGAGGGAAGGATTGCACAATTTTGGAGCTTCAGGGATGGGCTTGAGCACTAAGACTATGTAGTACACAATTATGAGAAGAAAGAATTGTGCATTACATAGTGCCAAGAGGCAGGGTTATTGTTTGAGGGTTAAGACTATGCAATGTGTAGTTTAGGAAGGTTGGGTGAGGCTAGGTTGTCTGTCACAAAGTTTTCCAAATTTGACTAAGTGCGGGATTTATGCACTCGATGCGAACAATAATAATACTTGATTGTGGTCACACACTTAGAACACTTGACGACACAACATAGATCACCCAGAACACATGAACAACATATTTCCCTCAGTGCAACAACTTTGCAACGACTTAGAGATAACTTTATTTCTATGAACTTAGATGCATTTGTGTACAATAGAAGACCATATTGTTTCCCTTTGAAAGAAAATATGTTTAGGATATTTTGGGGAAATATTATTTTCCATAAAATGTAGATCAAATTTGGGGAGCTTGTGGCTCTTTTCCTTGCACCCTAGTAGCGCTTGGAGGTTTTATTTAGATGGGTTAATGGACAAAAACTCAATATGACCATGAGGACTAGCGTTGGAGAACCTATGGTTTAGGAGAAATGCTTAGGGTTTTAGGATTTAAGGCTTTCAGGAATCAGTGGGTAAGGGTAAAGGGTAAAGGGTCAAGGATTAAGGGGTTGGCGAATTGAGGTATAGGGGGTTTAGGGGTTAGAAGTTAATGGCTTAGTGGTTAAGGGATTCAATTGTTAAGGGTTAATCACCAAAGGCTCAGGGGTCAGGGGATTTAGGGGTTATGTGCTTAAGGGTTATGGGGTTTAGGTGTGAGTGGATTAAGGGGTTAAGGTTAGGTGTTAAGGGGTTCATGAGTTAGGAGTTAAGGGTTAATGGTTATGGTTTAAGAGGATAAGGGCCTAGGGATTTTTAGTTAGGGGTTATGGGTTAAGGGTTTAGTGGCTTAGGGTTTAAGGGATGAAGGGGTTAATAAGTTATGAGTTATGAGTGTAAGGGTTAAGGGATTATGGCTTTGGGGTTAGGAAATTTAATGTTTATGGGTTAAGGGCTTATGGGTTTTGATAATGGGGCCCCTAATCCCCTTATCACAACTATTGGGGGTTCCTCTATTAATTTCTCTCGTTGTCTTCCCTCTAGCCCCTCTAGCCCCTCTGTCATGAGGTCATAAGGCCCCTTCTTGTTCTCTAATGCTATGATTATATATATTACTAAAGCATTCTCAAACCTCTCACTTCCACCCTTCCATGCTACCCTTATGTCCCCTTGCCCTGTTCAATACACCAAAAGATCCCCCTCCCCAAAATTCATGAGAATTGAATATTTAGAGGCGATCATTTAAGAAACACCTCTAAAATTTTAATTCTAATGACTTTTGGGCGAGGATTGTCCAAAACTGCCCCCAAAAATTACATTGTCGTTCCTTTTAAGGGTGGTTCAGAGATTCTAAGCTAGGGTTTAGGGGTTAAGGGGTTAGTGGCTTAGGGTTTAAGGGATCAAGGGGTTAATGGGTTATGATTTATGAGTGTAGGGGTTAAGGGGATAGAAAATTTAGTGGTTATGTATTGAGGGCTTATGGGTTGTGATAATGGGGCCCCTCATCCCCTTATCACAACTATTGGGGGCTCCCCTATCAATTGCTCTTGTTTCCTTGTCTCTAGGTCCCCTAGCCCATATTCCTTGAGCTCCTAAGGCCCATTCTCATTTTGTAATGCTAAGATTATAGATCTCAGTAAACCATGCTCAAACCTCTCACTTCTACCCATCCATGCCACCCATATGCCCTGTTTTCCCATTTAATACACCAAAGGCCCCCCTCCCTCAAAATTCATGAGGATTGAACATTTGGAGGCGATCGTTTAACACGAACCTCTAAAAAATTAATTCTAATGACTTTTATTCAATTTTTCTTTTTTGTAAGGGAGTTTCCAAAACTGCGTCCAAAAGTTACATTATTGTGACTTTTAAGGGGGTTTGTCAAAAAAGCCCCCTTAAAAGTCACAAGATTTTAACTTTTGGAGGTGGTTTTGGATAACCTTTGTGCACACCACACCCCCCACCACCACCAAAAAACAAAAATATCATGAGAATTGAAATTTTAGAGGAAATTTTTAAATGACTACCTCCCAAATGTTCAGTTCTCATGAACTTTTTTTTTGGAAGGGTTGTGCGAGGGTTTCAAAAAACGCATCAAAAAGTTAAATCCTCATGAATTTTATGGGTATTATTAAAATACCACCATGCAAAATGTCTTTTAGGGCAGGCATTTAAACCCCAACCCCACCCTCCCCTAAAAGAAAAGGTCATGAGAAAATACTTTTAGACATGGTTGTTAGAAAGCCCCCACCACAAAAAAAAGTTCAATCTTCATGAATTTTGAGGGGGGGAGGGGTTTAAAAACCACCATGAAAAATATATCTAGCGGAGGCAATTTAACCCCCCCTCCCCCCCCCCCCCAAAAAAAAAAAAATCATGAGAAAAAACTTCTAGAGGAGGTTCTTAGAAAACCCAGAAGAGTTCAAAATTTCATGACTTTCGAGGGCTTTTCAAAAACCGCCCATAAATCCCTAAAAACAATTTTAGAGGAAGTTTTAGCCAAACCAACCCTAAAGGCCTTTTTATAGTAGTGTATGTGCCAATATGTGCCAAGTGCCAAGCTCTAAGTGCCGAATCTGTTAGGTCCCTATAATACTAGTGATTAACCCATTACTATTGTAGTTGTATCCCTTATTAATATTGTTGTGCCCCTATTGTCCCCATATTGTTATTATTGTGCCCCATAGAATCCCTCTATTGTTATTTTTGTGGCTTTATATTATTATTGTTAGGTCGGTTGGGTTATATTGTGGCTCCTTAGACTCCTATATATAGAAAGGAGGCTTTGTCATTTGAATCATCCAAGAATTTTTCATTTATGTAATGTAAAGGAGGTTGCCCTCTCGAAGAGGCTGAATTCTAAGGCATTGATCTATCTTTTCTATCTTTTTGTGAGCTGGTTTCATAACATTTGGTATCAGAGCTTTGGATTCTAGGGTTTTGCTGCTCCAAATAGGTGATCATGGCATTTTCGCTATAACTTTTCTTCTGCGACGTTTCAGAAGCTAAAAAAGAACCCATTGGAGAAGAAATCGCACTGAACCGTGGGTCCAAATTTCAGAGCTTTTCGCGCTATATTTGTGGAGATATGATCTGAGGAAGTTGGTCTTTTTGCAGACTCCTGAATTACATTCCAAACAGGTGACCTGGGGAAAATTGTCATAACTTTCTCTCTGACAATCGGATTGAAATTTCATAAGAAGGTACAGAAAGAGGACGGAATTTAGTTTCTTGTATATATTTTTCAGAGAAAAAGGTCGAAACAGTGACTCGTGGAACGCCGTACAAGTTCGCTCTACTGAACTAGTCTATAATCAGGTCACTGTGGAAGATTTGGCATAACTCTTCCTTGGAGAATCAAATTTCGATCAGACTGGTGGCATTGGAAAGAGAACATAGAGGACTACTACAGATCACAATTTCAGAACTGGATGATCCAAAATTATAGAGATACATAAGAGGAAATATCGAGATCCTACAAATTGAAAAGAGGTGTGTAGATTTTTTTAAATTTTTTCTTAAGCTTGGTTTGAAAAATTATTTTGAAGAATTCAAAGGGCATGGTAGAGAATTATTATCAGTAATGGCATGGAAGCTAAGATGGATGATTTGAAGCTAGATTTGAAAACAGGCATGGAAGATTTGAAGACAGATTTGAAGATAGATTTGACAAAGTTTCTACAAGAAATGCTTACTAATGGTGAAAGGGTAGTAAAGGAAACTCATGATGAGAACAAAAGAAATGTTAATCATGATTTTGAATAGACTCTAATGTTGGATTGAAGACCCACCATATTCCAAAAATCGATATGAGGAAGTTTGATGGCAAGGATCCCACAACATGGATATTACAAATAGAGCAATTTTTCGATCTCAATAATGTGCAAAACACACAAAAGGTACATATTGAAACTTTATATTTGGAACCAAATTAGTTTGTATGGTATCAATGGCTTTGCTCTCGTAAACAAATTATCACTTGGGAAATTTTTATGGAAGAATTGACAGCACATTATGAGGATACAAAAAGCAACACTTCTTTTAGCCAATTGATAAGTCTCAAACAAAAGGGTTTAATAATGGAGCACATTGAGGAGTTCCAAAAATTGAACATAAGGGTAAGAAATATTCCAGAGGAGCATAGGATTGATGTGTTCATAGGGACTTTAAAGGATAATATCCAACATGATGTTCGCCTTTAGGAACCTGATTCATTAGAGAAGGCATTCAGGTTAGCAAGAAAAATGGAAAGCAAAATTATGGCAACTAGGAAGCATACCACTCACAACTATAAATATGGAAGTGTTGTTGCTCCTAGTCTTCCACAACCTAGAAGGTTGACACCACAACAATTGGAAGAAAAAAGAGAAAAAGGGCTTTGTTACAATTGCGATCGCAAATACACTAAAGGTCATAAGTGTGCTGAGAAGAAATTATTCTACATCGATTGTGAAGAGGAAGAAGAAAAGGAGCAAGAAAGGTCAAAAGAAGAGGATATACTCCAGGAACAAAGCCTAGATAAAGAAGAAATGAATCTAACCATATCTTGTAATGCATTGGCTGGAATTACCACTCCTCAAACCATCAAGATAGAAGGACAAATAAAGAATAATAAGGTAAGAGTGTTGATTGATTCAGGAAGTACCCACAATTTTATTCATTGTAAGATAGCAAAAGAATTGAATTGCTTCCTATATCCAGCACCAGAGTGTCAAGTGATGGTTGCAAATGGAGGAACGATAAATTTCTCTAGAAAGTGCCATAATATCAAGCTATCCATGGGAGAATATGTATTGAATAGCCCAATGCTTTCCATTCCAATGGGAGGTGCTGATGTTGTACAATAGCTTTTAATTTTCAAGAACTTTTCATGAAATTTTATATGGAAGGAAAGGAAGTTGAATGAAGGGGTATTGCAGGGAAACCAGGAAAGATAATCAGCTCTAACGGTATGACAAAGCTTCTAAAAAAGGAACAAAGAGGTGTAATTGCACAATTATGTTCGCTAGATGTTTCCACATTGGAATCATCTATTTCTCCAGATCTCAAAAAAGTCTTGGATAATAATTCCAAGGTATTTGAGACTCCCAAAAGTCTCCCACCTATTCGTGATCATGATCATGCTATTCATCTGAATCCAGGAAGTGTTCCTCCAAACATCAGGTGTTACAAATATCCTTATGCCCAAAAGAGTGAAATTGAACGTATGGTTGAAGAAATGCTAGAGGCGGGTATAATTCAACCTAGTCAAAGTTCTTTCTCTGCTCCAGTAGTATTGGTGCACAAGAAGGATGAATCATGGTGCATGTGTCTGGATTATAAGGAGCTCAACAAGCTCACTATTAAAGATAAGTTTCCCATTCCTGTCATTGATGAATTACTCGATGAATTGCATGGATCAATTTACTTCACCAAGTTGGATCTTCGTTCAAGATATCATCAAATCAGAATGAAGACTAAAGACATTCTGAAAACAACATTTAGAACTCATGAGGGTCATTATGAATTTTTGGTCATGCCTTTTGGCCTTACCAATGCACCTTCTACATTTCAAGGTTTGATGAATTCCATTTTTAAACCCTTCCTTAGAAAATTTGTGTTAGTATTTTTTGATGATATACTAATCTACAACAAGTCTTGGAAGGATCATGTTGAACATGTTGACAGGGTGCTACAACTATTGGAGGAGAAACAATTATATGCAAAAAGATCCAAATGCTTCTTTGGAGTACAAGAGGTGGAATATTTGGGTCATATTGTATCTCATGAAGGAGTTAAGGTAGACCCTAGCAAAATTAAAGCCATTATAGAATGGAAAATCCCCACATCCATAAAGCATCTACGAGGATTTCTCAGGTTGAAAGGGTATTATCGAAAGTTTGTTAAGGATTATGGGAGAATAGTAGCACCTCTAACAACATTATTGAAGAAAGATGCATTTTCATGGACTCCAGAAGCAACAAAGGCCTTCGAACATCTTAAAGATGCAATGTGCTAAGCACCGGTCTTAGCTACACCGAACTTCACAAAAACCTTTATTGTGGAATGTGATGCTTCAAGAAATGGAATTGGTTCTATTTTAATGCAAGATGAAAGACCCATTGCTTTTGAAAGTCGTCCAATCAAGGGAAAGTTTTTACACAAAGCTATTTATGAGAAGGAAATGTTGGCAATACTCCATGCACTTAAGAAATGGCGACCCTACCTAATGGGAAGACACTTCAAGGTAAAAACGGATCATGATAGCCTTAAACACTTTTTAGAACAAAGATTATCCTCTGAAGAGCAACAAAAGTGGGTCACAAAGATGTTGGGTTACGACTTTGAAATCATCTACAAAAAATGGAAGAAAAATGTGGTGGCATATGCACTCTCAAGAAAGGATGAGGATGTGGAAGCATTGTTGTGTGCCATTTCTATTATCCAATCAGATTGGATAAATGAAGCAAGGGAGGAATGGAAGAATGATGAAGAAGTGTGGGCACTTATTCGAAAGTTACAACAAGATTCCAGTACATATGATACATTTACCTGGAAAAATGATTCGTTATGGTACAAAGATCGCTTATACCTCTGTAAGAATTCCCAACTCAAACAAAATATTCTTATGGAATTGCACACTTCTCCCTTAGGAGGGCACTCAGGATTTTTAAAAAATTACCACAGGGTTAAGAAGGAATTTTTTTGGGATGGCCCTAAATCAGATATTCAAAAGTTTGTGGCAGAATGTTTGGTTTTCCAACAAAATAAATTTGAAATAATTAAGACACCGGGTCTATTACAACCTTTATCCATTCCAAGCCAATGTTGGGAGGAGGTTTCAATGGATTTTATCACAGGTTTACCCAAGCATAAGGGAAAGAGTGTCATCATGGTGGTAGTTGACAGACTTACCAAGTATGCACACTTTTGTGCATTATCACATCCATTTAAAGCCAGTACAATTTCTACTGCATTTATGGAAACAATTCAAAAGCTACATGGAAGCCCAAAGATTATTGTAAGTGACAGAGATCCCATTTTCACTGGAAATTTTTGGACAGAATTTTTTTCTAGTCTTGGTACTCAGTTAGCTCATAGCTCATCTTATCATCCTCAATCTGATGGGCAAACTGAGATAGTAAACAAATGTTTGGAAGGATATCTTCATTGCTTTGTATCTAATAAACAGACACAGTGGGTCAAATGGTTGCCTTTGGTTGAATGGTGGTATAACACTTCCTTCCATACAGCAACAAAAATGACTCCATTTATGGCACTTTTTGGATATCAGCCACCATCCATCACATCATATTTAAGAGAAAATTCTAAGGTTCAAGCAGTGGAACATCACACTGAACATCAACAACAAGTCCTCTAACTCTTAAAGGATAACCTCGTGTTGGCACAAAATAGAATGAAACAATAGACAGATCAACATCACAGGGAAAGAAGTTTTGATGTAGGTGATTGGGTATTCCTACAGCTACAACCATATAAGAAAATGTCCCTCAAGCAAGCTAAGAAGGATAATAAATTATCACCGAAGTATTATGGTTCGTACAAGGTGTTGCAAAAGAATGGTACTATGGCTTACAAGTTGGAGCTTCCTGCAACTTCTCGATTGCACCCAATTTTCCATGTTTCATGTTTAAAAAAGGTTATAGGCGACAAGCTCCCAGTTCAAACAATATTGCCAGAACTTGACGAGGAAGGAAAAATTATATTGGAACCGGAAGCAGTCACAGAAACAAGAACTCGACAGCTCCGAAATCGATCAATTTCAGAGTATCTTATCAAGTGGAAGAACTTATCCGCTAAATATTCCACGTGGGAGGATGAAAATTTTATACAGAAGCATCCAAAACTACTCAAGCGTTGATCACAACACTTTTTTGAAGGAGAGGGGCATGTTAGGTCCCTATAATACTAGTGATTACCTCATTACTATTGTAGTTTTATCCCTTATTAATATTGTTGTGCCCCTATTGTCCCCATATTGTTATTACTGTGCCCCATAGAATCCCTCTATTGTTATTTTTGTGGCTTTATATTATTATTGTTAGGTCGGTTGGGTTATATTGTGACTCCTTAGACTCATATATATAGAAAGGAAGTCTTGTCATTTGAATCATCCAAGAATTGTTCATTTATATAATGTAAAGGAGGTTGCCCCCTCGAAGAGGCTGAATTCTAAGGTGTTGATCTATCTTTTCTATATTTTTGTGAGCTGGTTTCATAACAGAATATCTCTCTTACTTCTCTCCTACTTTCCAATAATTAATATCAAATAACTTTAATCTTAAACCATGCCAACAATGCCAAAGCATACAAAGGCATCTCAATGCATGTCATGCATGTTAAGACTTTTCAAGTGCTAACATGTGCCAAGTTCCAATGTGTGTTAGGTAGTGTTACACATGCTATCATTGGCAGGGCATGTCAAAGAGTGTTAAGGTGTGCTAGAGAGTGCCAATGTATACCAAGTATTGTTATGGAGTGCTAGAGAAACACAATGGAGAACTAGGTTAAAATGAATGGAAATTTATGAATATGACAGTGTGCCAAGGAGTGTCAATGAGTGTTAAGTGTGCCAAGGAGGGAGTGACAAGGTATGCTAAGTAGTGATAAGGCATGTTAGGGAATACCAGGGCATGTTGAGAAGTTCCGAAGTGTGTTAGGGAGTTCCAAGGTGTACTAGAATGTGTCAAATAGTGTCAATGAATCCAAAGAAATTCCATGTGCTAAGGCATGCCACGATGTGTATAGTGTTAGGGTGTGCCAACATGTTTCAAGAAGTCAAGGAAACAAAAGGGAGAGGCAAGATAAAATGCAAGGAAATAAACACATAAGATGGTTAGAGTCATAACTTTACCTTTTTCAAATGGGGCATGCTAAGCATACTGACAATAGGTTCCAATACATGCCAAGTGCCAATGTGCGCTAAGTGCTAATGTATGTCAGTGCATTCCAAGGTGTTCTAAGGCATGCTAGGGAGTACAGTTTGTGCCAATGCATGCTAGGGGAGTCTTATGTTGTTACAGGGCATGCCAACATGTGCTTGGTGTCCTAGTCATGGAAATATGTTCTAGGTACAAAGTTGTTCCAAGATATGAAAGGTGCCATGGAATGTTAGTGTGCGCCAAAGCATGTCAAGGTGTGTGATGAGTGTTAGGTCTCTCTCATTAATATAATTGACTAATCTTGATTATTTATTAAATAATATGGTTTCTGCACACACTAGTAGAACTTCATCTAAATGGAATTTGATAGATAATAAACCTAACAGAGATGACTCATGTGTTGAATCGTAGGAAAACTATATTCTCATTACTTGAGGGAAATGATACACACTAATTACTTTTAACAAATTGATTGACTCTAACCACTATGGCCTTGGAAACATAATGAAAATGACTCCATAGAAATGGTTTTAAATCATTATCTTTTGACAAAAAATGTAGCAACAGTCACATAACGTCATAAAAAACTTGTTGTAATGATAACTAATAATGACCATTTTTTGACCATCACCAAAAATAACCAAAAAGAGCATTAGTGAGGGCCAATAAAAGATCGTCACTAGAAGTGTCACCAAATAGACAATTAGTGATGGGCCTTTAACAACCCTCACCAAAAGTGTCATTAAAAATGGTTTTGGTGACAAACCTTAAAGGGCTATCACTATATGCACTTACAACAACACTTTTTCAAGGACCGTCACCATATGTAACATTGGTGACAAACCTTAAAGGTCCATCATAGGCATGAACCTCGCTAATGACGTTTTTTTGTTGTAGTGAGCCCAAACTTCTAGCCTAAGAGACATTAAATATTTCTTCATTCTCACTTTCCATAAAGCATAGTTTGTACCAGTAAATAAAGGGGATTTATTTGTTGAGCATCCTTCTTGACTAGCCATTTTACTAACTTAGGAACTCCTTCCAGTTGTTAGACTCTTGCTGATGGAACTTGGCTATGATACCAATTGATATTGATGATTGGAAATTACTGAGAGGGGTGTGAATCAGTAATTTAAAATTCTTTAATTTTTTCTCAACTTAATTTACTTCTTATCCAACTGATGTTTTATGTATGAGCCGAATTATTATTGAATTTATTTTTTAGGTATAAAGGAGATAATTTTGCAGATATATTTATCAATAATTCAACAACATTCTCACAACATTCAATATCCAACACATGAAGACACCAAACATATGTGGACACCCCGAAGGGAGAAAACCACAAATTTTAGGCTGAAAGTGATGTGAAGGCAAGCTACTACTCCTTATTACATCATATTTGTGTAGGCCTTAACCTTCAAGAGGCTCCTACTTCAAAGGAAGCTCCAACTCCCACAAATTTTCTACAAGCTACAACCCACAAGAGGCTCCTAACTCAACAAGAAACAACTCGTTCTTTATCATGCTACAACATACAAAGGGACTGAAATCTCTCAACCACAACATCAAGTCACAAAATGTTGGTTACCTCATATATAATTATGCTATCAAGATTATTGTTGTACTGCTTCTCCTTTTCCACTTTGTGCCACTTCTGCTGTTGCTCATCAACTTTCTTATGTAGACTCCTTCACTTCCAAAAAGTCCTTTTTCCATTCCCCATTGTATATTTTATAAGAAAGCCTTATTGGTTGTTTGTATTCTTTGCAGGAATATGAAATGAGGAATTGTCTCTTGGTCTTATAAAAACTGTTCACAAGCTTGTCTCTTCATTTTTAGTTCTGAAAACAATTTGTAACATAAACTAGAGTTGAAATAAAATAGCTCAACTAGTAATGATTATCTTGTATCATACATTTTCTATTTAATGAAAACATATATTTTTCAGCTTGTGTCTCAATATTTTATGTTCCATTTAACAATGTTTATCCTTCACATTGATTAGCACTTTTGCACTTCACATCACTTTCATCCTTTTACAATAATAACATTCAACATAAATTATCACCAATGAGGTTAATGGCATCAATGCCAATATTTCCAACAATATTTCCAATGAGGTGTCTTACAGTGGTATTAGAGCATGTTTTTGGACAATTGTGGGGTATAAGGAAGGATTATCAATGATTTCATGAGTTCAGAAGACAATTGTTTCAATGGGGTAACCTATAGAAGGAGCTTTCAGGTTAGAGAACTCACTCCCATTTGGGAAGAAGAAGAATCTCAAGAGAAGATAATAGAGGAAGAAGAAGGCCCTAGAAATGGAAAGGGGGTAGAAGAGGCACAATAAAAGGAATATCTAGACATGGGGACAAGGAAACTCAAGCATTCAACAACTTGCTTAGTGCATTGAATGATTTAGCTAAGGGCCAAAAGGAGATAGGGGTCTAATGCACAAGATAGCAAAGAAAGAGACTTTCATAAAGAAGGGTCCTACTAATGGATAGGGGCTAACAATGCCAATGGTAGCCATGACCACACTACCATGCAAATCCATTCACACCTATATAGTAGAGAACCTAGACCCAACATGCCTTAGTTCATACATGAGATGAAAAAATAGAGAAGAATAGTTAGGGAATCCTTTATGAAGACTATTTCGAGGAGTATAGAGCATTGGAATGTGAGTTCCAAGCTTCTATGAGTTTCATCAACTTCTGTCACATCTTATTAAAAAGAAAACCTAAGGCACCTTAGAAGCCTTTGAGGAAGAATCACGAGCTACAAAATACATTGGGGAAGGTGACCATTCCTTGCTAGGTCATCGAAATTCTCAGCTTGGTCATGGGTATATATATTGGATACATATTTTCAACTACATCAGATGATGGAGGATGAGGCCATTAAGCTAGCCACGTTGCACTTGGATGGTGAAGCCCATGAGTGGTGGTACCATGGATTGGTGACATTGGGTCATACTAGCATCACCTCATACACTAATTTTACTTAGAGGCTCATAGAGTGAGTTGATAGGAAAGATCCATAGCTTCATTTCATGGATTTGGCCTAGCTCAGGTAGACACACAGTCCAAAGGCCTACATTTCAGAGTATGAAAGGCTAGCACTTATGATCACAAAAGTTTCAGAGGCTAGATTGGTGATGCTATTTGTGGATGGGTTGTCTGAGCCTCTACCTATCTAGGTAAAAAGTTGTCAACCTTCCACTCTTTTGTGAAATAGTTCACAAATCCATAGACATGCATGAAGTTATTCCTAACATAATATTCCCTCTTAAGCTTTCCTTTCCCCAGAAGAGCAAATAAGTCAAACCTTTTCAAAGGGAGGGCATCGCGAAAGCGAAGTTGGACAAGGAGACCATGAAGAAGCTGAGAAAGAAGAAGTTATGTTTCAGTTTTCAAGAACCTTGGCCACTAGGACATAGGTGTGCAAGAAAGGACAAAGTGGGCAAGGTCCATTATATTGAGGTGTATTTAAAGAGTGACAACAATGATGATGAGGAGGATCCGACACCAAAGTAGGCTCAATAACAACAACACCAGACAATCAGGGGTGAGACTTCACAGGTTGGAGGTAAAGAACCTAATATTGAATGCATATCAGGGTTCCTCAGGTCTCATACTTTCAGAGTCAGAGGGGTTTTGGCAAGACATAAGGTGACAATATTGATTGATGATGGGGCTTCCCATAACTTCATAGATGTAGCCACGATTGGTCGGATAGAGATTCTGATTAAGGAGTTTGATGGCTTCATAGTAGCCATACTAGGTGGCCATCAAATGGACTACACCAGATATGTCCCCAAATTGAAGCTATCCATGGGGATTTATACAATGAAAAATGAATTCTTCATGGTGGACATACCAGACACCAATGTGGTGCTAGGATTTCAGTGGCTCTATTACATTGGGAGGCATGCAATAGATCAACAGAGTATGGAGATGAAGTTTAAGGATCCATTAGATAGAAAGAATGTATTCATGAGGGCCATGCATTAATATCCACTAAAGATAGTATCATCTAAGAACATTGAAGCAATATTGAGGCGTGGTGAAATTGAGTGAGTAGTCAAGTGATTCATAATATACAACATATAGTGACAACATTCGCAAAAAAATCTAGATGACATTCAAGTATTGCTCCATAAACACCGAAAAGAAATTCTAACATTCCTCTAGGTAGACCACTAGACCGAGGCTTTGAACATGTTACATAGTTAGAGGAAGGAGTGCACATTATAATTAATAGCCCCTATCGACATCCTAAGGTTTACAAATATGAAACTAAGAAGGCTATTAAGGAGTTTTTTTAGGTTGGATCACATTCATCCTAGTTCCAGGCTTTTCGCTTCTTTAGTAGCGATGGCTAAGAAGAAGGATTATGCCTTTCATTTGTGCATTGACTATCGGGCTTTTAATAAGAGGATAATAAAAAAATAATATTCTATCCTCAGTATAGATGAGTTTATGAATGAGCTAAGGGGAGCTAAATATTTATCAAATATAGAATTCGGTTCAGGTTACCATCATATTCGAGTTTGGGAGCAGGACATTCTGAAGACAACTTTTGGGTGCCATTATGGGCACTATGAGTTCTTGGTTATTCCATTTGGGCTAATTAATTCCCCAACAACTTTTTAGTGATGCATGAACAACGTGTTAAATAAATGGTTTTGGAAGTACCTTCTGGTTTTCTTTGATGATATACTTGTCGAAAACAAGATTTGTGAGGACCATCTAGTGCAATTGGATGTGGTATTTGGGATTTTGGAAGAACAAGAACTATATGAAAAATATTCTAAGTGTGATTTTGGCATGATAGAGATGCTCTACTTAGGGAATGTGATTGGGAATAATGGGGTTTAGTTCCATCAAGAAAAGATCAGGGAAACCATCAAGTGTCCCACCCTGAAAATTGTAACTAAACTGAAAAGCTTCCTTGGCCTTTACACATACTATAGAAATTTTGTTAACGGGTTCTCACAATCAACATAAACTCATACATTACCAAAAAGGGGGCTTTCAATTGGACCAATAAATCACATATAACACTTGAGAGGATGAAGAAGGTGATGATTTCATGCCCTATGCTTACACTACCATATTTCACCCAACCATTCATGGTGGAATGTGATGCTTCAAGGACAAGAATAGGAGTATTTTTGATGCAAGATCACCACGCCATAGCATTTGAGAGTCATAAACTTAGATACTATGAGCAACATTATTCAATTTATGACAAAAACATGTTTTCCATTATGCATGAATTAGCCAAGTTTGGGAAATATTTCGTGGGGAATAGGTTCAAAGTAAACAAAAAAAAAAAAAATAGCCTAAGATTCATCATGGATCATAGGAAGCTAAGTGAGAGACAACAAAAGTGGATCAACAAATTGCAGGCCTATGACTTTGAGATTGAGTATGTCAAGGGGAAAAATAATGTAGTAACATATTCCCTTTCAAGGATGCCACCCACTTTCTCACTCATGGAGATGACAAATGATTGGAAGTCGTTGCTTCTTGTAGAATATTCCAAAAACTAATTTTTGTGTGAGAATTTGGACATATTAATACAATATGAAACATAGTTTCTCGTCGATGACGTTATTTACTACAATAATACAATATGAAACATAGTTTCTCGTCGATGACGTTATTTACTACAATACCTGGATATATCTAGTACCTGAATCACAACTCAAGGAGAATATTATGTAGGAAACTCATAGCTCACCTTTGGAAAGATACCCAAGGTAGTTAAAAACCTACTGGAAAATCAAGGATAGGTTCACATGGAAGGGCCTCAATATGGACGTGTTGAGGTTTGTAAGGGAATGCAACATTTATCAACAGAGAAAAGTTGAACATACTCAGCCGCATGATTGCTATAGCCATTCTGTATCACTAAGCATAAATGGGAGAGAATATCCATGGATTTCATCATTAGATTACCTTAGGTATAGGGTAAATAATGCTAATATGTAGTGGTGTTTCGGCTTATGAATTTCACAAACTTCTTTACCATACCATCTAAATATTAAACAACATAGTTGGTCGCTTGTTCTTCATGGAGGTCTTCAAAATGCATGGGTTGTTGAAGACCACAATGGGTGACAAAGGGAGTAGATCTAAGGGCAGCTTCTAGCAGGAATTATTTAGACTTATGGGGATGGAGTTGACACAGAGCACTAGTTACCATCCACAAACAGATGGACATACTAAGATAGTTAAAAAGTGGTTGGAGGGTTATCTCATAAACTATTTATCTCAACAACATAATGCATGGGTAAAGGGGTCGCACCTAGCGGAGCACTGCTACAACACCACTTTCCACATGTTTATTATTAAGATTCCCTTCAAAGCACGGTGTGTATATGATGCCCCAACATCTACATATCACATATGCGGGGATAGTCATGCCCCTTTGGCTAAATATTGGATTTAGGAGAGCTAGGATATCCTATGAGTCCTCAAAGACAACTTACAAATGGATTAAAACTAACAAAAAATATATGTAGATAGGGACAAGATAAAGCACAAATTTGATGTGGAAGACATGGTATACCTTCGTCTTCAACCCCACAGGTAGTCATTGCTAAAAAAAAGCGGGTGAAAAAGTTGAAGCTTGGGTTCTACAAGCCATGTAGAATCATGAGACAAGTTGATGAAGTGGCCTATGAGCTTAAGCATCTTGAAGGATGTAAAATTCACAACATCTTCCATGTTTCCTACATCAAAAAATCCTTGGGGAAGTATTTAGCCACTTCCATTGAGCTCCCACCATTGGAGGAGGAAGGAGAGCTAATTGTATTTTGAAAATAGATTATGGAGATAAGGGAGCGAACATAACAATTAATGAAAATATCATGAGGTTACATGAGGAATGAATATCCAAAATAGGTTCCTCTATTTCCCATTAATGTATTCTATTTATCAGAATTAATGTGATGAATGTGTACCCTCCAACTTACCATTAACGCTATTCATATCAATAGTTCATATATCTTTGAATATAATGTGTTATTCTAATTGTTAGTCTGAGGTCTTGTTACATGATAATGCCACTATATGTTGTTGTTGAAAACACAAAAAATAAAACTTCACCTGCAATGGTGTATCACAAACTTTTTGACGTAAAATCTCATTGGAAACCTCAGTAAAAACTAAGCAATTTGTTGGGAAATTTAAGGTATATCTTACATTTTTCCCCCTTTTACTTTTTTTTTTTTTAATAATACCAATGGCTAATTTTAACCAATAATATATTGTTATTATTATCATCATCGCCATTTTTAATTTTGAACTTAATTCAAAAAAATTTCTTTCCCTCATCAATCTTGTCTCTTCTTTATTATTCAAAAGATTTTTTAATACCTGAGGAGAGTGTTTCTCCAAAACGTTTTTACCCAATACTCTATCTATTATCACCTAGGGAAAACCATGGCTGCAGGAAAAAATATAAGGTAACCTGTACCCAATCTTTTGGATTGAAAGTTAGCCCTCAAATACAAAGGGGGATCCCTTCTATAACTTAGTAAAAATGACTGGTTATGTATTCAAAACATTGACTAGATCATATGTAGAGTAAGGGGTTTTGAAAAAAGGAGTTTGGTTGGGAAATAAAGACAATCCATTGGGTGATGGAGTTAGGCACATGAAATAACAAATATCTATGAGATGCTAGTTATATGGTCAATGATTGGAAAAGGCAAGGTAGACAACAATTTCTTTGACATCAATTTATCATTGTAGCCGAAAGTTCAAGGAAGGAAACAATCCACTACAGTTGGCATACAAGATGAATTAAAAAGAAGCTTAAGAGGAAAAGGGTAAAAAATATATGAGTACTATTGAAATATATTAGTGAAGAATTATGATTCATTTGTCTCTACACAAATACTGAAGCAAAAACATTAAATGAATTATCAAAGAAAGGAAAAAAAATCACATAGAAAGAAAAACAGACAGGAAATTGATGGCACAAGAATATTTTCATCAAGGAATAAGTATGTATGAACTTACAGTATCAATTAATCAAAATATGAATAATACAAAGCCCATCCATCTTTATAACCCAACCTTTGTTACATTACATATCCTTTTTTTATAAGAAAATTACAAACTCTAACAAGTTTCTCCTTCATACTTAATTACAAACTGCTAAAAATAAAAGAGATAAAGCGTATCTCTCAAATGCATGCACATAAACATCCTTCCAAGCCCATTTCCATCGAAATATCATGTTGTTGTTGGATTCATGGTTGGATATAAGGATTAACAAGTCAAATTTTATGAGGTGGCATCCAAGTCAATAGTTCTCCATGAGCTTTTTCCTCTCGAATTCCTGAAAAAAAGGGTCTAGTTATCCCTTCAAAACTCCAAAACCATGATAACTATTAGAAAACTAAGAGAGGTTTTCTTAAATGGATCTATTGTGGAAAAAAAATATTTCATTTTTGTAAAATTCATTCTTATTTGTTTGGAAAGCATGCCCAAAATTATTGCGTTGTACAGGAAAAAATAGAGTTTTAACTATCATTTTGTGCAAAAATGTGTTGCTACTCCCATTGTTAGCACATTTCCTTCCTTTTTTTCTTTCAAACTCATGATAACACTGACACTCCCGTTGTCATTTCTTTAACCTTGTTTATTACAAATTAGCGCGGACACTCTCATTGTTAGCGCTTTAACACCGTTTTTTACAAATCAACATTGACACTGAATTTGTGAGTGCTTTTAAAAACTAACAACTAAAATTATGATAATGGTTGGCTTCACGGGGATGTTGTCAATCACAAATGGAAGAAAGAACCACTATAGATCAGAGGCATGATCCATTGGGTTGATCCCAACTCAAGAACTACAACTTGCAACCTACACTTATTCTACAACTGAAAACCAAATTGTAATCCAAACTAAAATGTATACAACACTGTAAGCTGAAATTAAAAAATGAAGAAAACTAAAAAAGCAGATGCTAAAAGAGATGCTTTCACAACAAGCTAATTGATCACACCTACCTACTCTAAACTGCTGAAATAATTGTTGCATTAAATTATACAAAAATGCCAATGTAACTAGTCGTGTAGCTGCTGAAATAATGTAGCTGCTTGATTATCCTTCAGCAAAATGAAAAATAAAAAATTTAAGGGAAATGGATGCTCATGATGGATCTTGTCTCCAGAGTGAAAACATGGATGGATGCACAAGCTAAAAGAAACCTTCCATATAGGCAGCTACGGGATTATAAGAGACATGAATGCCATAGTTTTTTTGTTGATATTCAGTGCACTTTACAATCTAACTATTATGGTTGGTCTATTCATGTGTCGTCTTTATGTCAAACCATTGTTCTAACTATGAATTGCCAAATTTGTGTTAAAAAAAACCTTCTTCAATAGGAAAATCATAGGGCAGCACTATATCCTCTTGTTTCGGTAGGAAAAGGTTTTCAAAAGGCATATTTTAACAGTGAAAATTGTGAGACTGAATTTGAGCCTCTAATTTTTCAAGTTATTTCTCAATTTTGTCAGCAAATGCTTCTAATAAATGAATTTTATCCTTGAAAGAACATTTACATGAACGTAAATACATAGGTAAAAACCTTGAAAAAGTTACATCAAACTTATAATCATCAAAATTGTCCCAATATTCCTTAAAATGTTGAATAGAAAGAGCATTTGAGACATACCCTGTCATGTTGATTGACTAGGAAACTAGATTTGTAGTTCAAGCTTTGAATTCTTTAGATAGTGGAGGTTTCATGAAAGTTTCAACTTCTAAAATCTGACAAAGGAGTTGCCATTTCAATGATGTACAACTCAATGGTGTTTGAACGTTGTTCAACATCAAAAATCATATCTAGATCTTATCGTTCTTCTACGGAAAACTCCACTTTCGCTCTGAGACAATTTAGAGAAAACCCTAGCTCCAAGAAAAACTCTAAGGTAACCCCTAACCAATCTTTTGGATTGAAATCTAACCCTTTTAGTCCGAAGGGGGATCCCTTCTATAACTCAGTCAAAATGACTGGTTATGTATTCAGCACATTGACTAAATCATATGTCAAGTGACGAGTTTTGAAAAAAGGAGTATGGTTGGGAAATAGAGACAATCCATTGGGTTATGGAGTAAGGCACGCGAAATAACAAAGATATTCAAGATGTTGGTTATCTGGTCAATGATTGGAAACGGAAAGGTAGAAAATAATTTCTTAGACATCAATTTATCATTGTAGCCAAAAGTTGAAGGAAGGAAACAATCCACTATAGTTAGGCATACAAGATGAATCCAAAAGTAGCTTTAGAGGACAAGGGTGATAAATATATGAGTACTATTTAAACAGAGTTGTGAATAATTCTGATTCATTTGTCTCTACTGAAATAGTAAAGCTGAAACATTAAATGAATTAGTAGAGAAAGGAAAAACAATCACATAGAATAAAAAGTAGACATGAAATTGCTGGCACAATAATATTTGGATCAAAGAATAAGTATGTATGATATTATAGTCTCAATCAATCAAAATCCGAAGAATACAAAGCCTATCCATCTTCAAAACCCAACCTCTATTACATTACATAGCCTTTCATTATAAGTTAATTACAAACTCTAACAAGTTTCTCCTTCATACTTAATTACAAACTGCTAAAAATAAAAGAGATAAAGTGTATCTCTCACATACATGCACATAAACATATTTCCAAGCCTATGTGCATCTAAAGATGATGTTTTTTCTGCCGTCATGGTTGGAGATAAGGATCAAAAAGTCAAATTTGATGAGGTGGCATCCAAGTCAATAGTTGTCCATGGGCTTCTTCCTCATGAATTCCAGAAAAATAGGTTCTAGTGATCCCTTCGAAACTCCAAAACCGTGATAGTTGTTGGAAAACCGAGAGAGGGTTTTTTAGATGGGTCCATTACAGACAAAAATCTCTAATAGTTTTGTAAAATTTGTTCTCATTTGTTTGGAAAGAGTGGTCGAACTTACTGTTTTGTGTAGGAAGAAACAAAGTTTTAACTGACCATTTTTTACAAAAATGTGATGCTACTCCCATTGTCAACGCATTTTCCTTTTTTTTATTTTCAAAGAAACGATAATAGTGACACTCCAATTGTGAGCGCTTTAACCTTGTTAATTACAAATCGACACTGACACTCCCATTGACAGTGCTTTAACACTCTTTTTTACAAATTGACGTTGTCAACGGTTTTAAAAACTAACAACCAAAATTGTGATAACACTATCATTATTCAAAAAAAAATCTTTTGTCCCCAATGACAATATTTGTGTGAAACATCTTTACCTACTTACAAAGTTCAACACCAAAAGTTTATATACAATCTGAATAGATATACATATTTATTTACTGGTTTCACAATTTTATATTACCATATTTCTTTATTATTTTTTATTTAAAATCTACATAATAAAAATGTAAAATTTTTATATCTAAATTTAAGCCTTCAAAAATCCAAAATTATTCTTAAAAAAATGGACCCGATTTTATAGAAAAGCAAAAAACACTAATTTTACTCCAAAAGGAAAATAAAATTCAAAAAAAAAATATAACAAAAACATCAAAGGGTAGATATACTTATCATAAAATGATTTTTCCAATTAGAATAAATCATTTTAATAATATTGTGATAAAAAAAAATATAACAAAAACATAATTTTATTATAAAATGATTTTGTTAGTTAGAATAAACAATTTTGATAATATTGTGATTATTTGTTATTTAAAATACATTTTTAATGCATCAACCAATTATGTTATTTAAAAGAATCTTCAAGTATTTTAACTTTATAAATTAAATAGCTCAAATTTATAATTCTTAAAAATCTTGAATAAATACTAAGTTAAATTATTTAAGAAAAAAGTTAATTATTTTACTTTTCTTTTATTAATTAAACCATTATTAACTTGAGTAAATTAGTTAATTTTTGTTTCCAATTTAAGAAATCATCCCTAGAGCCACTCTTATTATAGAGACCAAACCACTTTGACGATATCCTAAAATTTAGTTTGTTAACTTAAACGTGAATAACATTGATGACCATTTGCCTAGTCGTTGGTCGTTTGGTAATTTTTAGAAATCATGTATCAATATAAAATGAAAACAATAATTACCATTTTTATACCTATTCATTATCATTTTTATTTTGTTCATCAAATACCATATTATTTTGCTACCGCTCCATAGCGAACACGGGACGATGGCTGCCGTCATGAACCCTAGCTTTTCTGTAAACGTTGTCTCGGCCCTGGTCGCCGTCCGGCCCCTGGTCTGCTATTTCGAAGATGGAGAGGTGCTTACCAGATCAGGGATATGGGAATATCTTGCAGATAGAGCTGCGCTGCCCCTTCTGCGTCCTCTTTCAGTCAGGATTTCTGTGGGCGCCAGAAACATTCTGGTGGAGACGGGGCTTATTGGACGACAAGCCAGCGGATCTGTCACAGTCTCAGACGGAGCCAAGATCCGACCGTTAGCAATCGCAGGAACACCAGATCTATTAAGGACGCATCCGGATCTGCCATGGACGCAGCTGGAAAAAGGAAGAAAGCTCATCAGCGAAGAAGTTCACCTCACGGCGGCAACAGAAGGATTTCATGTGGAATATTACAATGAAGGAGAGAGGCGTTTACCAGTCTCGTTGCCCTGCTCCAGTACGCCGTGGGTGGTAATGAGGGGATTTGAACCTTGGTCTTAAGGGTGTCAACAATTTCACATATCTTGGATTAGCAATTGAGCTGCCCTAAAAACTATTCATAATATATTTTAATTTTTAAAGAAACAGTTTAATTTATTAAATTAAATTTTAAGATTTAATAAATTTTAATATATAGCTTTATTTTTAAAATGTTAAGTTGAATTGTTTATTTATAAAATAAATTATAGCAATTATATCAATTAAATGGATGATAAATTTTAAGAGACATCAAAACACTTGCCTCTCACATTGTCAAGATTAAAAAAAATTATTAAAAAAAATAAAAATTATATCTTTATTTTAAATGGTTAGGATTATTGATTTAAAAAATGGTATATATATATATATATATATATATATATATATATATATAGATAATTTCCTATAAACATTCTTAATCAATAAATAGTCTTTGTTATAATGTTATGGGTTAATGCATTGTTCACCAATACCATGGTTTATTAAGATCACATGCTCAAAAAACCATAACTCATGCTTAGGTGACAATTTTTTAAAATAATCAAATTAATTAAAATGGAAAGAAATGCATAACTACTTTTGAGATAAATTTCAACATTTCATTTATTACTAGTAATAATATTCTAGAATATTTTGTGAAGGTTAAATCTCTACCATCCACCCAATAATTATTTATAGTTAAATTAAAATAGTGAAAGTACTATTCCAAAATAGACATGCCTATAGAAAAATAAAAATAGTTAACATGGAGGGGTGAATTGAGATACTTCCTCAATAAAGTTGCATATGGTATTATATATAAAATGTAGAAAATAAAATTAGCTTGCAAAGCATTCTATATCATTTTTGTATGAGCCTTAAATTCATTTTTTTATTTTCTTGTTTTCATTCTAATAGTTGTAGGTTATGTTTTTTTAAAACATAAAGCATATATTGTGATTAGTGTATACATGCAAATATCAATTCTTAACCTTCTCATATATGTGAAGACAAAAATAAATTAAAATTAGAAAACAATATTATTTTTAAAAATTCAATGTTAAGGATAATAAGAAGAATAAAGATATTTAGAGACTTTTAAAAAATAAAAGGTTTTGATTTTTTGCAAGTGAAACAATGAGGTTACTGATGCAGGAGCATTCAAATGAAGAGGCGACACCTAGGAAGTATTTTTGTTCTGTTTTAATTTATTTCATTTTAAATTAAGGCTAAATCAGCCATTGTTAGTTCTTAAATTAGGCAAACAGATTAAGTTGGTATTAGTTAAGAACTGTTTGAAGAAATTGTTGAGAAACTGAAGAACCATTCCTTGAACTGTAAAAGAAACTGCTAATGATGTATTGAAAAGGAAAACAAGAGAGAAGAGTAGGAGGTTAGCTGAATTGAGAAGGATTGTAAGCCTACAAGCCGAATGTAAGAGAGGCCACTGGTGTTAGGCAAGCAGACCATAGAGAGAGACAGAGTCTCAGAATATATCCTTTGTTTATTTGTTATGTGCAAAGTCCAATTCAAAATCCGTGTAACTGTGTATTTCGAATGATTAGAGGATGAATTAACTATGAATTATAGCTTCTGTAGATATCTATATATATATATATATATATATATATATATATATACATGTAGGTGAATTCGGCGGACTCAAGGAGGCGAAAGCACACATAGAGAAAACTTGCTCGTGGCGCAGTGGAAGTGTGAGAAGGCTTGAACAACAGAGGAGCAAAAGTTTAACAAGGTGATGCTCAGGGATCGTTGGATCCAACAGATCAACGACAGAGATTTAGTCAGCGGATTTTGATCGACGAATGCCAACATGATCATCGGCTTGATCACATCGCAACATTTCATCGCATCGCAACCTTTGAAAAGAGTCTATTAGTGGAGGAGTATCGATGCAGGCGAAAAGGCGGACCTGACGATATTTCTAGGCCCCAGTGCATAAAACTTGAGATCCGGCCTAAGTGATCGGAGCGGATTTTTTTTATGTATTCTCGTATTTCCCAAAATTTCTGATATAACAAAGGGAGCGGGTTTTTAGTGTAAAAAGCACGTCTGTAGAGTCCCGATAGTGTAATCACATATCACGGAAGTGGAAGGAGTGGTTACTGTGACCCACAGAGGGGCCGATACCTGATTGCGATAAAGTGAAGCCCTCGAAAACTATGCCAAGCCTATGGATTAAGTGGGGAAATTGTGTGTTACACGTGTTTTGTGCATAAATCCTTCATAAAGGTTTTACAACCATGATAGCGTCGATTTGAAGGATTTATATAACAAATCCAAACAACCAAGGTTAAAGAGGGGCAGTTGCATGTATGCGGGCTTGAGGGCTTGAAGCGTTATAGAGGGACTGGAGAGTTCTGATAGGAAGAATCGGTGAAGGGAAAAGGTTGGCTTACTATTTTAAAACATTCCACAGAGACTGTTTAAAGGGACCGTAACCAATAAGTTTTGGAGATTGGTGCATGTTGTACAGTGATGGCGTCATTTTGGTATCAGAGCAGGTTTTTCCTTTCTCTCAGTAAAGATGGAGGTAGGAAGAAGGGGTCAAGAAAGATCCGTTAGAAGAGAGGCAGATGAAGGGTTAAGAGAAGAGATTAGAAACTTAACTGCACGTTTGGAAACGTTGGAAGCAGGGAGGCGTAGAGAGTCGGAAGATAGGGATGATAGTGAGGAGGAAAATGTACCCATGATAGATGGGTAAGATGATGAAGGATAAGTGAAATAGATAAATATTTTGAGTATGAAGAAATAAGCGAAGATAAGAGGGTCAGGTTTGCTGTCACCAAATTGAAGGGACATGCAGCATTATGATGGGATAGTGTACAGGAAGAAAGGAGGAGATTAAACAAACCCTTGATTAAAAACTGGGAGAGGATGGTTGCAAAAATGAAGAGCAAGTTTCTGCCTAAAGATTAACACATTGACCCTTACAGACATGTACAAAACCTGAAACAGAGAATGATGACTATGAAGGAATATACTGAAGAATTTTATAAAATTAACCTAAGAGTTGGTTATGTTGAAGATACCCCTGAGAAGACAGCTAGGTTTGTAAATGGTCTATGGATGGAGATCCTAGACGAAATTAGCATTCTTTCCCCTAAAACCATGGAAGAAGCTTATCAAAGTGCTTTGAAGGCGGAGGAAAAGATTGCTAGGAAACAAAATGCCAGAAGAGGACGTGGTTCTGGTAGAGGTCAAGGACAGACCTTTGGCAGAGGTAAGACTGCCAGTAGCAATGAAGAGGGTAGTAGTTCGAAGACTTCGGGACAGAGTGAAAGGGAAGGTAACACCAGAGGAGGAAGGCCATACCAGCAAGGAAGAGATAATGGCAGAGGCAGAGGAAATGCCTATCAATGTTACAAGTGTCACAAGTGGGGACACAGGTCCTTTGAATGTCCTGAAAACGAACAAACTGGACAGAGGGGAGCATATGTTGCTCAGCCCGATGAAGCGGAGGCACCACCATAGGAGGTGGAAAATCTGCCAAAAACCACACAAGCCTTGGTTTTGAACAAGGTGTTATTAAAACCAGCGAAAGAAGTAGCTTATCGGACAGAGGAAAGCATTGTTCCAGACTGTATGTAAGTCACACGACAAATGTTGTAAATTGATTATTGACAGCGAAAACATCGATAATTTGGTAGCTATGGAGATGGTGGAGAAACTGGGTTTGAAGAGAGCAAAACACCCAACTCCATACAGGGTGTCATGGTTGCAGAAGGGATGCCAATTCTTAGTTGATGAACAATGCGAGGTCGATTTTCAGATAGGCAAGTACGAGGATAAGGTGACTTGCGACATAATGCCAATGGATGTGTGCCATATTCTGCTGGGCAGACCATGGTAGTACGATAGGAAGGTAGTCCATGATGGAGTGAAAAATTGTTACAGATTTTTCAAAGATGGGATAAAGCATACCTTGGTACCCATGAAAGAAGCCAAGGAAGGAGAGGAGACAATAGAAACAAGTGGAACGAAAGCATCACTGCTAGGAGGAAAGCAATTTCTATGACGGATTGAAGAGAGTTAAATGGGTTATGAAGTTGTGAGAAGACCAAGAGTAGTGTTAGTACATACCAACCTTACTAATTTACTAGAAGAGATACAAAACATGCTATAAGAATTTAGTGATATTGTGGTAGATGATCTACTGGACAAACTACCACCGAAGAGGAGCATCAGTCACCATATTGATTTTATTCTAGGAGCTAGTTTGCCAAACAAGGCTACACATTGGATGAGTCCAAAAGATAATGAAGAAATCCGGAAGCAGGTGCAGGAGTTGTTGGATAAAACACTGATTCGGGAGAGTTTAAGCCCTTGAGCAATTCCGACTATTTTAGCTCCCAAGAAAGGAGGTGAGTGGAGAATGTGCATGGATTGCCAGGCCATTAACAAGATAACTATCAGATACAGATTCCCATTACCTCAGATGGATGATATGATGGATTGTTTGAGTGGAGCAGCGTACTTTTCAAAGATAGACCTGAAAAGCGGCTACCACCAAATCAAAATTCGAGAAGGTGACAAGTGGAAGACAGCTTTCAAGACTAATGAAGGCTTGTACAAATGGCTGGTAATGTCGTTTGGATTGAGCAATGCCCCTAGAACATTCATGTGATTGATGAACAAGATGTTGAAGGAATTCATTAGTAAATTTGTAATTGTGTATCTAGATGATATACTTATATTCAGCAAGACGAAGGAAGAACATTTTCGACATGTGAGGTATGTATTGGAAAAATTGCAGCAGAATAAATTACTGATAAATTTGAAGAAATGTTCTTTTCTCAAGAAAGAGTTAATTTATTTGGGATTTGTGATTTCTGAGAATCAACTAAAAATGGATCCGGAAAAGGTTGTAGCCATAGCTAGCTGGTTGTCTCCCAAAAGATTGTTTGAGGTACGAAATTTCCATGGATTGGCGAGTTTTTATCAGAAATTTATTAAAAATTTCAGTGGGATTTGTGCACCCATGTTGGACACCATTAAGAAGACAAATCAACCTTTCCATTGGACAGAGATGGCAGAGAAGAGTTTTTAGTTACTCAAAAGGAAGATTACCGAAAAACCGATTTTGAGGTTACCAAATTTTAACAAACTTTTCGAGGTTCGTTGTGATGTGAGTGGGACAACCATTGGTGCAGTACTCAATCAAGAGGACAAGCCAGTAACCTATTTTAGTGAGAAACTAAATGAAGCTAAGCATAAATACATGTCATATGACAAAGAATTTTATGCAGTGGTTCAAGCGCTAAAGCATTGGAGACATTATTTGTTGGCTAATGAATTTGTCTTATTTTCAGATAATTCTGTGTTGTAGTATATTATGCAGCAGCATAAGCTGAACCATAAACATGCAAAGTGGGTGGAGTACTTGCATAGTTTTACGTTTGTATTGAAACATATCAATGATCAAGCCAACAAAGTGGCAGATGTGTTAAGCAGGAGGAATTTGATCCTACAGGAAAGTACCATACAAGTATTAGGATTTGAACATCTTAAGGACTTGTATGAGGCAGATGCAGAATTTAAGGAAGCTTATGAAGCTTTCCAAAATCCATTATTGAGAGATAACAGTTCATGGATGGACTATAACATGCAAGAAGGATTTTTGTTCAAAATATTTATCTAATTCACTTATCCAGTCTAATTAGATAAATATTTTGAGTATGAAGAAATCAGCGAAGATAAGAGGGTCAGGTTTGCTGTCACCAAATTGAAGGGACATGCAGCATTATGGTGGGATAAAGTACAGGCAGAAAGGAGGAGATTAAACAAACCCTTGATTAAAAACTGGGACAGGATGGTTGCAAAAATGAAGAGCAAGTTTCTGCCTAAAGATTATCACATTTCCCTTTACAGATAGGTACAAAACATGAAACAAAGAATGATGATTGTGAAGGAATATATTGAAGAATTTTATAAAATTAACCTGAGAGTTGGTTATGTTGAAGACACCCCTGAGAATACAGCGAGGTTTGTAAATGGTCTACGGATGGAGATCCTAGACTAAATTAGCATTCTTTCCCATAAAACCATGGAAGAAGCTTATCAGAGTAATTTGAAGGTGGAGGAAAAGATTGCTAGGAAACAAAATGCCACAAGAGGACGTGGTTTTGGTAGAGGTCGAGGACAGACCTTTGGCAGAGGTAAGACTGCCAGCAGCAATGAAGAGGGTAGTAGTTCGAAGACTTCGAGACAGAGTGAAAGGGAAGGTAACACCAGAGGAGGAAGGCCATACCAGCGAGGAAGAGGAAATGGCAGAGGCAGAAAAAATGCCTATCAGTGTTACAAGTGTCACAAGTGGGGATACATGTCCTTTGAATGTACTGAAAACGAACAAACTGGGTAGAGGGGAGCATATGCCGCTCAACCCAATGAAGTGGAGGCACCATCAAAGGAGGTGGAAAATATGCCAGAAACTGGGGAATCCTTGGTGTTGAACAAGGTGTTATTAAAACCAGCCAAGGAAGTAGTTGATCAGACACAGAGGAAAGCATTGTTCCAGACTGTATGTAAGTCACACAGAAAATGCTGTAAATTGATTATTGACAGCGGAAGCACTGATAATTTGGTAGCTATGGAGATGGTGGAGAAACTGGGATTGAAGAGAGAAAAACACCCAAATCCATACAGGGTGTCATGGTTGTAGAAGGGACACTAATTGTTAGTTGATGAACAATGCGAGGTAGATTTTCAGATAGGCAAGTATAAGGATAAGGTGACTTGTGACATAATGCTGATGGATGTGTGCCATATTCTGCTGGGTAGACCATGGCAGTACGATAGGAAGGTAGTCCATGATGGAGTGAAAAATTGTTACAGATTTGTCAAAGATGGGATAAAGCATACCTTGGTACCCATGAAAGAAGCCAAGGAAGGAGAGGAGACAGCAGAAACAAGTGGAACGAAAGCATTACTGCTAGGAGGAAAGGAGTTTCTATGACGGATTGAAGAGAGTGAAATGGGTTATGCAGTTGTGAGAAGACCAAGAGCAGTGTTAGTACATACCAACCTTACTGATTTACCAGAAGAGATACAAAACATGCTGCAAGAATTTAGTGATATTGTGGTAGATGATCTACCAGACAAACTACCACTGAAGAGGAGCATCAATCACCATATTGATTTTATTCCAGGAGCCATTTTTCTAAACAATTCTGCCTACCAGATGAGTCCAAAGGATAATGAAGAAATATGGAAGCAGGTGCACGAGCTGTTGGATAAAGGACTGATTCAGGAGAGTTTAAGCCCTTGTGTAGTTCTGACTATTTTAGCTCCCAAGAAAGGAAGTGAGTGGAGAATGTGCACGGATTCCCAGGCCATTAACAAGATTACTATCATATACAGATTCCCATTACCTCAGACAGATGATATGATGGATTGTTTGAGTGGAGCATTGTACTTTTCAGAGATAGACCTCAAAAGCGGCTACCACCAAATCAGAATTCGAGAAGGTGACGAGTGGAAGACAACTTTCAAGACTAATGAAGGCTTGTACGAATGGCTGGTTATGTTGTTTGGATTGAGTAATGCCCCTAGCACATTCATGTGATTGATGAATGATATGTTGAAGGAATTCATTAGTAAATTTGTGATTGTGTATCTAGATGATATACTTATATTCAGCAAGTCGAAGGAAGAACATTTTGGACATGTGAGGTATGTATTGGAAAAATTGCAGCAGAATAAATTACTGATAAATTTGAAGAAATGTTCTTCTTTCAAGAAAGAGTTAATTTGTTTGGGATTTGTGATTTATGAGAATGAACTAGAAATGGATTCGGAAAAGGTTGCAGCCATAACTAGTTGGCCATCTCCCACAAGTTTGTTTGAGGTATGGAGTTTCCATGGATTGGCGAGTTTTTATCGGAAATTTATTAAAAATTTCAGTGGGATTTGTGCACCCATGCTGGACACCATTAAGAAGAAAAATCAGCCTTTCCATTGGATAGAGATGGCAGAGAAGAGTTTTCAGTTACTCAAAAGGAAGATTATCAAAAAACCGATTTTGGGGTTACGAGATTTTAACAAACCTTTTGAGGTTCATTGTGATGCCAATGGGACAGCCATTAGTGCAATACTCAATCAAGAGGACAAGCCAGTAGCCTATTTCAGTGAGAAACTAAATGAAACTAGGCAGAAATACACGTCTTATGACAAAGAATTGTATGCATTGGTTCAAGCACTAAAGCATTAGAGACATTATTTGTTGGCTAATGAATTGGTCTTATTTTCAGATAATTCTGCGTTGCAGTATATTCTGCAGTAGCATAAGCTAAACCATAAACATGCAAAGTGGGTGAAGCACTTGTAGAGGTTTACGTTTCTATTGAAACATATCAGTGGTCAAGCCAACAAAGTGGCAGATGCGTTAAGCAGGAGGAATATCATCCTACAGGAAAGTACCATACAAGTATTAGGATTTGAACATCTTAAGGACTTGTATGAGGCAGATGCAGATTTTAAGGAAGCTTATGAAGCTTGCCAAAATCCATTATTGAGAGATAACAGTTCATGGCTGGACTATAACATGCAGGAAGGATTGTTGTTCAAAGGAGGGCAGTTGTGTATTCCAGAATGTTCTATGAGAGAGAACTTAATCTAGGAAAAGCATAGTGGAGGTTTAGCCAGGCATTTTGGCATAGACAAGACCTTGGATCAGTTGAGCCACTTTTACTATTAGCCAAAGATGCATAGAGATGTACAAAGGTTTGTAACTAGATGCAAAATGTGTCAGCTTGTAAAGGGACATAGCCAAAACATAGGGTTGTATACGCCCTTACCCATTCCAAACAGACCATGGGACTCAGTCAGTTTAGACTTTGTCTTAGGTCTACCGAAGACACAACGAGGATTCGATTCCATCATGGTGGTGGTGGATCGTTTCACTAAAATGGAACATTTCATTCCATGCAGGAAAACCAGTGATGCCACACATGTAGCGCATTTGTTCTTTACCAAGATAGTCAAATTACATGGCTTGCCAAAGTCTATTGTTTCGGATTGAGACGTTAAATTTACAGGACATTTTTGGCGAACCTTATGGAAAAAATTAGACACCAAACTAAACTTCAGCTCAACTTATCATCCACAGACTGATGGCCAAACCGAAGTGGTGAACCAGAGTCTGGGAAATTTATTGAGGAGTTTGGTTGGAGAAAATTATCGACAGTGGGATCGTGTGCTTGCACAAGCAGAGTTTGCTTATAACGATTTGCCCAACCGGAGCACAGGCAGTAGTCCTTTCCAGATCCTATACGGAATGCACCCATGTGGAGTACATGAGTTATGGGATTTGGGATAGTTGGAGTGCAGGAGTGCTGATGGTGAAGACTTCGCAAAGGCAATCAACGATCTTCATGAACAGGTGAAATTAAAATTACAGAACAGTAGCCAAAGATACAAGCAGAAGGCAGATTTGAAAAGGCAGGAGGTGCAATTAAATATAGGAGACCTAGTATTAGCACACCTACGCAAAGAGAGGTTTCCTAAAGGTGAGTATAACAAGTTGAAATGGAAAAATATTGGGCCTTGCAGGATTCTTCGGAAATTTTATGCAAATGCTTACGAATTGCAGTTACCCCTAGGCATTGGAATTTCACCCATTTTCAATGTAGCAGACCTGTACCCCTACATTGCGGCAGAGGATGAAGACAGTTCGTAAAGACGAACACGGGACACCCAGAAAGAGAATGGTACATGGATTAAACAAATGCCCCTAGAAAAGCCTCTAGAGATCGAATAGATCCTAGATACCCACGTGGCTAGATGGACTCGACAGAAGGAATATTTGCAGTACCTAGTCAAATGGAAGGGTCATTCGATTGAAGATAGTTCTGGGTTAGATGTTGACCAGATTCAGAGCGTCGGGTACTCCATTGGAGAGATCATGGACATGAGCCATGAATTTCATTTACCTCGAGAGCCTGATGCAGGAGCATTCGAATGAAGAGGCAACAACTAGGAAGTATTTTTGTTTTGTTTTAATCTGTTTCATGTTAAATTAAGGCTGAATCAGCCATTGTTAGTTCTTAAATTAGGCAAACAGATTAAGTTAGGATTAGTTAAGAACTGTTTGAAGAAACTGTTGAGCAACTATTTCATAACTGAGGAACAATTCCTCAAACTGTAAAAGAAACTGCTAATGATGTACTGAAAAGGAAAACAAGAGAGAAGAGTGGGAGGTTAGCTGAATTGAGAAGGATTGTAAGCCTATGGGCAGAATGTAAGAGAGGCCACTGGTGTTAGACGAGCAGACCATAGAGAGAGATAGAGTCTCAGAATATATCCTTTGTTTATTTGTTATGTGCAAAGTCCAATTCAAAATCTATGTAACTATGTATTTCGAATTATTAGAGGATGAATTAACTATGAATTATAGCTTCTATATATATATATATATATATATATATATATATATATATATATACATGCAGGTGAATTTGGCGGACTCAAGGAGGCGAAAGCACACATAGAGAAAACTTGCTCGCAACGCAGCGGAAGCGTGAAAAGGCCTGAACAACAGAGGAGCGAAAGGTTAAGAAGGTGACGCTCAGGGACCATTGGATCCAATAGATCAACAACGGAGATTGAATCGACAGAATCGAAGTCGGCGATTGGAATAACCCCGACCTCGGGAAAACGCTGATTGCGATCAAGCGATTGAGCGAGGAATGTTGGATCTGTGGGAAAGATCAACGCTGGTGATTTAGTCGGTGGATTTTGATCAGCGAATGCCGACACAATCATCAATGTGATTGCATCGCAACCTTTAAAAAGAGTCTATTGGCGGAGGAGTATGGACGTAGGTAAAAACGCGGACCCGACGATATTTCTAGGCCCCGGTGCATAAAATTTGAGATCCGGCCTAAGTGATTGGAGCAGATATTTTCTTTGTATTCCCGTATTTCCCAAAATTTAAGAAAAATAACATGAATTCCAAAAAGATATTATATACAAAATGATGGTTTAAGAGGATTCCATGGAAGAGAAAATCAAAGAAGTAAAACCATTATGTAAAATAATTTGAATTTGATGTTATACAAATATGTATTCATTGATGAAGGTGAAATGGTTAAGATTAATAAATAAATGAAATTGGTTAAATAAGTGATGAGTCGAAAATACAACGTACTTTGGGTCGTGATTCATGACAATGATGAGGTTATTGTTTTTCTAGATAAGTATAAGAAATTTGTAGTAGCAGTGGAACCTACAATGGAAATTAGTAAAGTTAGAAAATAAATCTCCTTGAATTACACATACAATGCAGGAAAACATAGAGAATCTTCACTGATAAGTGTCGGTGTTAAAAAAAAAAAATTGGCAATTCAAATAAAGCTCATATGTACTAAAAGTTGATTCCTTTCACTACGTTGCGTATAAATTGTTTCAGGTGATCAAAAAAATATTGAAATTTGTAAGCTGAGAATGCATTCGGTGTAGTTTTAGGTCAAGTAGCTCTCGACCTATAGTCTATAAATGGTCTATAAAGTTATATTTTTTTGTTGTCTATAAAGTTATATATTGTTTTTTGTTATATTTAGTTTGTAGAAGTTATATATATAATAAAAAATGCAATGTACCACAATTCAAAACTATATTAAGGAAATTATACAGCATGAAAGTTTGAAATACAAATTTTCAAAATAAGTTAATTTATTATTAAATTTTTCATATAATCTATATTATATATTATATGTATTGTTATGTTGAAAGGTATATTCTATCACACAATAGGAGGGAAATGTGTAATTTTTTTATGTTTAATATCAACTTTACAAGTTATTCTTGTAAAATGTAATTAAAATATTTCTAAATAAAAGAAAATAAGCTATATTAAAAACAAAAATAAATAAATATATATATATATATATATATATATATAGTTAATTTTAATTAAAAACATTATAAAACATCAATATTCTCATTCTCACTATGTTGGCTCTTTTCATTGTTAATATTACAATGAGGTGTGGTGATGTGCAAAAAAAAAACTCACCTTGAATGTCACCCTTCAATAAAATATTTTTATGTCAATGTGAAGTATTATAAATGTATCAACTTTAAAAAGAGATAAAGTAATTAAGAATAAAAAAAAAACTTATGTTTTTACTTTTAAGTGCAGTGAATATGTATAATTCTTAAAAATATTCCAGTACAATGCTTAAATAAGTTATCTAAATATCCATGTTAAATAATTTATTTCAATATCACCTTCTTATGTAGGGATTGAAAGAGAGAAAATATTAATATATAAGGGAATAAGAATCATTCACTGCAACCACTTCAGTGAACCATAGTTCACACACACACACACACACACACACATATATATATATATATATTGAGAGAAAGATTTGTTGAGTATAGTAAGATATTTCTATTCCCAAAGAGAAAAAGTAATTGAAAGTAATAAAATTTAGTTACTCTGTGACAAGAGTGATATAAAATTAATATGTTACCTTAGACTTATGTAGGCTAAGAGAAACGATGGATTTTAGCCAACAAGAAGTGCATTAACATTTCACCCATTCCATGTGCTAATATGTGTCATTTAAAAAATATTATTAATAATAAGAAAAATCAATCTCGGGAACAAATAGAATATCTTAGTATTTAGTGTTAGGTAATTTTTATATGTATTTAAAAATATATTATTAATAGTAAGGAAAACATGTTAATGTCGAAAGATGACTTATGCCTTAGATGAACTGTTAAGATAGTGAATTCACTGTCTAATCATTGACATGGGAATTAAATATGGCACATTGGGTAATGGTTGTCGAAGCATTTTCAATCAATACCACATGAGTATAACCTTAAAATTATCTACTACCAACACACCTTCATTCATGCAATGTTGAACCATTGCCACGTTCCACGTTCTATTGAACTACAAACAAATGGAAGAAATGATGGGAAGGAGAGGGGGAAGGGGGATGGTGAAGAAGGGGGAGGGGGCAGGGAAATAAGGACGAGGGGGCAGGGAAAATGGGTTAGAGGGATCATGAGGGTGGGGGAGGTAGGAGAAGACTAAGGAACAAAGGAACTATTATAAGGAGAGGGAGACTAAAAAATACTGATATGTCCACCATCATCAGGGAACATTGTAAGACCAAAATATCTTATTGACATGTGTTTTTCCTTCTTGTAAGAGATAAGATCTTTGGGTCATTGAGTTTGCTTCAACATTAAGAGATCTGAGAACATGGAAAGAGGGGGAGTTGGAAATAGGTGAGAGGAGGCTCTTAGCACAATGAAGGATTTGGTTGAATGCATTATCTTTAGGAGAAGAGTTAGTTCTAATGTATGTGATTACCAAGAAGGAGTCCCCTATTATTGTGAGGTCTTTAACGCCTTGTTGGAATGCAAGAATGAGGCCCATATAGAGCTTGTACAATTCTGCTTAATTGTTTGTTTTCCCACCCAGGCCCCAATCATACCTAATTATTATTTTTCCTTCGGGATTGCAAATAATCTTTCCCCCTGTTGTCAACCCTGGGTTTTTCTTTCATGCACCATCAAATTGGAGAATCCAAGAATGCGTTTATCTTTTCCAATCAAGAAAATTGTCTTGAGAAATGTGAAGCATCCAATCCAGGTTGTGCTTGGTCGGGGGCGGAGACAAAGAAAGGGGGTGGGAATGAGACCAAGGAGAGAGCAACTAACATTGAAGGGGGTCCAAGGAAGATTCTAAAGAGGTGGAATTAAGTTCGAAGCAGAAGGAAATGGCCTTGAGGGAAGCAGTCTTCGCAGGAATCGAGGCATAATTGAAAATAACACTATTCCTGGAGAGCCAAACTTGTTAGGAGACATATTTGGGGAGACTAATCTAGGAGGCTTTGAAAGAGGATTTGGTCAGAAGGTAGCCCTAGTAATGCTTTTTCCAAGCAAAGATAAAAGGGGAAATGTTTGGAGATAATCAGATGCGATTAGAGAGGGGGCCCAAAGTGAAGGACCGGATAGAATTGGTGTAGGGGCATTGAAGGAACATATTCATAATTGATTCTTCAAAATTCACAAAGAGGGGACATCTTGAGGGGTCAACAATCCTATGTTTTCAAAGATTTTTTTCCATAAGAATCTTCTTATGCACCAACAACCAACAAAATGTATTCACTTTAGGAATGGCATTGGGATTCCACAATTTATTCCATATAGAGGTTTTCAAAGGAACCATGATATGAAAGAGGAGAGTATTGTACCCTTCCCTGACAAAATAGATGGAGGATTTCCAACCCCACTTGTATGTTGTAAACTAATTGAGAAAGGCACACCTGGTTAGCTTTCGTTGCATAATATCTTCCTCATGTTTTAAAGTATCAGGGATTCCATCAAACCTCCATCCTTTCAAGTTGCATTGGTCATCCCAGCACGAAATTTGAGCCAAAGTGTTGATTCCTTGTTGAGATAAAATCTCCTTCAAGGGGAGAAGAGAGGAATTCAAATTCATAGGCGGGAGGCCTAAGATTGAATCTGTTCAAAAATTGATGGTGTTTTCATTCCCTGGTATGCGACAGAGATTATTAGTAATCAGCGAGGCTGAGGAGGAGATCAGTCTCCTAATTGGAGAACACTAATTTGGTGCTATGTTCCCCCAGTGGTCATCATTCCCCTACATGTATTTCTCTTTCAATACTTGCACCCACCATGAATGCGATTGAGCTATTATTTTCCAAAAAAGTTTATCTCCCATAAAAATATTGACAAGAGATGGATCTCGAATTCCAAGTCCATCGTGTTGCCTAGGAGATCTAACGATGTTCTAGTGACCAGATAGTACTTCTTTCTTTCCGTATTTCCTCCTTCCCATAGGAATTTCCTTAAGAAGGCCCTCATCTACATCATCACATATTTTGGTGCCAAAAGGACTGAAAAATGATAAATAGGGATGGCAGAGATGACTCACTTTACTAGGATGGTTCTCCGTATTACATTGAGCCAATTCGCACCCCACTTCTAGAATATGGATTTTGATTTGTCCAGGATATTTTTCCAAGAGCTGGAGGATGCTTTTTGTAGGTGTATAGGTGCATAAATATTTAAAATCCTTCCAATATTAGACAAATTTGAATCCCAAAATATCTTCTATCTTTTTATCTCTTTAAGCAAATATATTCCATGTGTAAATTTGAAACTTACTGTTATTTGTTAATCCATGAGAAACCAATAGGAATTTTTCTATATTGGTCTTGAATCATTTTGCAATTAGAACTGAAGCCCCACTAAGGAGGATATTGTCATCTGAAAACTAGCCATGATTGATAATTTTTATTCCCTCTGCATATCTAATGTGAGGAAGGTGAAAAGAGTCTTTGTCAAACTCAAAATGTCCACTTAGAGAGTCTACCATAATGATATAGAGGATGGGGGAAAGTGGAAAATCTTGTCTCAGACCTCATAAAGCTTTGAAAAACCCCATGTATCTACCATTAACTAGAGGAGCGACCCAAGGAGAGGAAATGAAAGCACAATCCATTAGATAAATTTTGTATTAAATCCCATTTTCTTCATCACATTGAAAAGGAAATCATGATTCACTTAGTCAAAAGTGTTGGCCATATCTAGCTTGATGACCATGCCTTGGTCCCCTCTCTTCAAGTTGGAATCCACCTCTTCCTGAACCAAGATTATGCTATCAAATATTTGACGGCACGGGACAAACCCACTTGGCTACTTGAGATTAATAGGGGGAGGACTTATTTAAGACAGGAGGCTAACAATTTTGCAAGGATTTTATATGAAAAACTGCATAGTGAGATAAGATGGAAGTGAGCAAAGGAGGAGGGGATATATTCTTTAGGGCCAGAAATGAGGATTTATTCCCCCCACACCCCCCCCCCCCACATGCACATTCATTTCAGGGAATAGCCAATAAGTCTGCATAGATATTGGCTAATCAAGTCCTAGAAGCATTGATAGAAACTGACAAGAAAACCATCTAGCCTAGGGACTTTGACTGGCATGAAGGAGAATGTAATCTTCCTTATTTATTCAAGAGTTTGGGAGGGGACTAACTTTGAGTAGATATCATCTGTGATTATGGAGGGCACTTGTTCCAACAACAAAAAAAACCCTTTCCATATCACCTGGGGGGTTGTATTTATAGAGAGAGCTAAAGTGTTGGACCGTAACATTTCTAATTTCTTCAAAATCAATTAGGATTGCCCCTTGAAATTGGATGTGAGATATGTCATTCTTGCTTTCTCTAAAATTTTCTTGTTTGTGGAATAATTTTGTGTTTTGATCACCAGCCTGTAGCAAGAGACTTCGAGACTTGAGCCTCCAATATTATTCTTCCTACCTCAAGAGAGAGTGGTAATTCTAGAAGGCCTCTACTTCCTTCAAGAAGACCGCATTAGAAATTGGGGCAAATTCCAAATGCTCTTAAATAAATCCAGTGTCCATTCCAAATCCCCAATAGAATATTGCATTTTTCACTTGCCTTCCTTTAACCATGTTTTGATATTGGGTTTGAGACATTTAATTTTGGTTTCCAAAATGAAAACAAGGCTTTCATCAACCCATTAAGACTAAGATTCCTCCACCAAATTAGAAAACGCAAGAAAGGAGAACTAGAGAGAAGAGAACCGAAAGGGAATTAGACCAAGATCTTGAGGGGAAAAGAGGAGGAGACTGATAGGGCGATGATTGGATTCATTACATGGGAGGATGTAGGAGTGAAAGGTAAGATTCAGCGAGAGAAAATTACCTGAAACAAGGAAATGGTCAAAACGAGCCGCTATATCGCTAGGGCCCGAGCCCTTGTTGTTTTAGGTATAGCAAGAATGAGGGGGTTTCACATCAAAAAGGTTGAGGGAGAGAATTAGATCTTACATTTCTTCCTGAAAGGGGTTTCGAACTATTGATCTCCCTCTTTTTTCCTTCTAACACATGGTGGTATTGAAATCCCCACCCATTACATAGTTTTGCCCAGATTAAGAAGTTCCTAAATCCCTTAAATACTTCCAGTATTCTTTATTTTCTCTAAAATGAACTAACATATATAGATTAATCACAGTACATTTAAGAAAACCTCGTTTAAAAAAATAAATCGAATATTGGTTTTTTTTTAATGATACCTTCTATTAGCCAGATGAGCACCTCTAGTTCATTTAGCCGTACAAGCACTGAGAAGATCATGTTTGCTCCAAATTTCATTGAATCCACAGACTATTTATGCACAGCCTCTTTGTTTTTTAAATTACGGTAACGTACAGTCGACAAAAGTTTTTCATTTTTAACGTGACTGCTAAACTTATGTGGCACAACTTGGTAAACCTTCTTCACAACTGCCTTCTACCTTCTTCATAGCTGCCTTCTTCTCGACGAGAGTGTCTTATTAACATCTGCTTTCTTCATCTCCTCTATTTCTTGATCTCTGCTGCTCTAAATGATTCTTAGATAGACTATGCTCTCATATCAGGTCAGAGATTGAAAAATGTGGACCAAAGTACCCTTATCAATATTATCAACCACTAAATAAATTACATAAAAGACACATAGAAAACAATAATAATTAATGACTGGACTGAGACTCAACAACTCAACTCCTAATAAGTGATTAGAATTAATTTCTCCAACAAAATGTAACTATCTATCTTCCTTCCTCAGATCAATTGACTAATTTTCTTGCAACAAATGTCTCTCTCATGCAACTATACGATTACCCAAATTGCCCATCTCCTCAGCTAATTGGATCTGGAGCAGTGCTCTCAGGAGTCAACACTCAAATCACTTTATTTTCTAAAAGGAGTTGATGAATTAAAAATTATAATTGGTTTTCCCACATTTGAAATGGTATAAGGCTCTTAAAATACAATATCGGGATGACAAATTATCAAATAGATTGTTTTTACCAAATGCATGATGAATTTCAAAAAAGGAAAGTGTAAGAAAAGGAAAAAATCTTGGATGGAAGTATAACAGTAAGGTCGTGATGGTGTAAAATGTTGGAATATGTAATTCTGACTTGTCTCAATTGTGATTATCCCTATCTGGAGGACTTAGTTCCTAACTTTGTCCCTAGATTTGTGTGTGGTTGAGATATTCTTTTAATCAACAGATTGTGTATTAAGATAGTTTTCCTATCTTGAGATAATACTCCTGTATATATGTAATATCATATTTGATTAATGAATAATAATATATTGTGTACACTATAAAAAGTTAATTTGTTATAGAGCCTATGAGGGCTCGGGCCTTGGCCCCTCGTGGGCTGACGAAACAAAAGAATATATTTTCTTTTTTAATTTTTAGTTTGTCCATCGAGCATCGAGCAGGGTTCTGGTGAGCTGGGCGGTGTTCTGGTGAGCTAAGTTTGGAGAGGTCTGTGCAGCGGCTCTATGCGTTTTTGGGCATTGGGAATTGATATTTTCTGTGATCGATTTTTCAATTTTGTGTGAGCGACTGCCCAATAGCTTGAGAGTCGCCACAGAGTCCGACCCGATTGCCGAGACCAGTTCTAGCAAGGTATTGTACATTGGTTGTGCTTGATCGATTGTTGTATGGAGAGAGGGTGGACGAGGCCACTGAGAAGGGCTGTGTTCTCGAAGGCTGGCTATGATTTTATGTCAGCGGAGGTGTTGGAGCGTTGGTAGTCGTGGTGCATGTGACAGGCCACCATGCCACCGTTATGTCGGCAACCCCAAACTACGCAAAGGTAGAAGATCCATGCAGCCGATTTGGTGGAGCGATCGTGGTGTGGTCGAGCGTTTTGAGGAAGAGGGAGATATGTAGATTGGTGTGTGAGATTTGTCACAGGTATTGAAGAAATTCCTTCCAACGCTGCAGACTTGAGGTCGACAGGCTCACGTTGGATCCCAGAAAGCATTGTAGCAGTAAGTAGCAGTGATTATTTACTAACCGTTGTCCTTATTACAATATATCGGTTTAATGTTGTTTCGTGGGAGTTGGCAATCTCTTCATCGATTGAGTCGATCCATTATGGCCCTCAGTCCACCACAGAACCTTCAGACGGAGACGATCTTCGTCCTCAACAAAGAAAATCTGCAAGTGATGAGAATTTCATGTAAATTGGATGGGGAATACAGCTCTAAATTCGCTCTTCAGTACATTTTTTTATATGCATTGGGAATCGTGATCAAATTCTACACTCCAAGGAAGGTCTTGTACCTGCAGTGATATGGAAGACTAATCTTTTAGCGTGGGCGAAGGAAGCAGTTGTGTGAGTTGAACATTTTGGGAATCAAGATTCGAAGCAATGATTATTGGTGAGCTACGCACTATGTGAAGCCCACGACTATCCTTACTCGTCCTTTTAAGAGATTTAAGGGTTAAATGTGGAATTGATCAGTGGTGTTTGAATGAACCTGTTGTGTCATGTTATTGAAATACTATGGTAAAACTCGTCGTTAATGGAGTGACATTTAGCTTGGCCAACTATTGTCACTGATTTGATTCTTTGTTGGAATGGGTCATTCCAACAATAGAAAATTTTGCAGGAATTATTGATTACCATATATGATGAAGATGTGACATTTAAAAGTGGCATCAAAAAATGGTGATGGGAGAAACATCAACAATTAAAAGATGATGGGAAATCGAGTTTGTTTGTGTTTGTGGAATAGACTCAATATTATGTTGAAATGTAAATCACATATGTACTAGGAAGCAAGTCTATGTAATATTTTGTAGTGGTCTTTATAATGTGTGTATCTAGTAACTCCATGAGATGGAGTGTGAAATGTAAGCCTAATTTACCTATAGAGCCTTCGTGGCTATAGTGCCCCAGTGGCAACATAGGAGCCTCAATGCTCACAGTTTAAAGAGCCTTCGTGGCTATAGTGCCCCAGTGGCAACATAGGAGCCTCAGTGCTCACAGTTTTGGAGTCTAGGTGGTCGGGAGTGACATACCTTACTCACTGGAGAAATTTTCTTTCTCACAGGTCTCAACGTATTTCTAGCTGAGCACAAGGAATGGTTGACGGTGATCCGATAAAACCATGATGATAGTATCAGGGCAGATTTGCAGGTACAGGTACATGTATGCAATTATAATGGTTGACAAAACCATGTATACGAAGGACATCCTATAATACTAGCGGTTTCACCGGTTAGCACCCATGCATTCCGGTTGATGGTTGTTCCTTTATATGGCCATAAACACATTCTTTTGTTATATTTGACCACAACTAGACTTTGCATATTGATATCGAGACAAGTACTCATTAAGGGGGTGTGTTGGAATATGTAATTCCTACTTGTCTCAATTGTGATTATCTCTATCTGGAGGAGTCTGTTCCTAACTATGTTCCTAGATTTGTGTGTGGTTGAGATATTCTCTCAACCAACAGATTGTGTGTCCAAGATAGTTTTCCTATCTTGAGACAATACTCCTTTATGTATGTAATATCATATTTGATTAATGAATAATAAGATATTGTGTGCACTATCAAAAATTAAGTTAAAATTTCATATGAATTATTTGTATTTTATTTATTTAATCATTAAATATAGATTATTTTAAAATTTATAAAATATCAATCTTAAAATAGTTATATGATTTTATAAGAATTTAACATGTGGTTTTCATAATATATTCAAAGTTTAAAAAAAATTAAGATAATATAAATTGTTTTTTTATATCTACCAAATTCCAAGATAAACAAAAATTTACTGGTGATAATTTGGTGATACTTAGGTTTTGGATTGGTTAAAAAACCCATTTCTCTCTCCACTCACATCATACAATCTACACTTGGTACATTTAAACTTAAAATCTAAATACAAAAACTTTAAAAATTGAAACTCATGCAGCATGCCCATACTAAAAAGTTCTACCGAACTAAAACTTTATTCACTCATGATTTACAATAATTTGTAAATTCTTTAAAACTATATAATTACATATCTTTAAATTAATATGATTCAATAGTTAAATATTTTAAAAATGATATAAACTACCTATATTTATAATAAAATAATAACTAAAAAATTTAAAGATTAATAAAGAACTCTTTCTTAAAGAAATGAGCTTCATATTCATAGATTAAAGAAAAATTCATTCTTAAAAAAGTGAGTTTCATATTCATAATAAAAATTAAAAAACAAAAATATAATAATAAATATTAAATTAATGAGATGGAAATTTTAAAAGAAAAATTAGGCAAATAAAATTTGATTGATTGGTTCTGGAGTATGCCCTAAAATTTTTTATGCTTGGCTAAGAGCTTGTCTTCCTTGGACTTAAGGAAACAAGTTAACGACCCAAGACCCAGAGACATCTGGGAGGAGCCAAAACCTGCCCCCTTACAGACCATGAGTGGGTTATTCTAGGTGGCGTGGTTTTCCTTGAATAAGGGCGATGGGTGATGAATCAGCTTGCATTGCGGTTAGTAGCCAGAGATGGTTGCTGGTTTGACAAGTGAGTTATAATAACTTTTCCCACCTATGAAAAAACAAAGGCTACATAGTAACTATGGCTTAGCTTAAATATAGCTTAATTAAACTAAAAAATAATATAGACATAAAAATTTCATCACAAAAACAACTAATAAAACACTATATTGTTGATGCCATCACCAAAAATTAAAAAATATGATTAACATATATATATATAAGTTATCTTAAATTATCTTAAATTGTTTATATTAACATATATACAATTTAATATATATGTTTATTTTTTTTTTATATTTATATGTTTTATTATATATATAGATAAATAAATTATCATTTAAGAACTTTCGAGCTATAGTTCCTTATATGCCATTGTAACTTTCAGCGAGTTAGGTACTTGTATAACCAGCTGGTTACAATTGACTTTGGTTAAATCTTGTCTTTAGGGTTATGGATATAATTAGATCGGAGACCTTACAATTACAGTGTGAGTTTTAGCCATCCAAATCTGTCTTTGGATTTTTTTTTGTTATGATTGAAAAATTATGAATATTATAATTATTAAAAAATAAAATATATTTGAATTTAAGTTTTTGAATTTTTGTTATGATTGAAAATTATGAATATTATAATTATTAAAAAATAAAATATATTTGAATTTAAGTTTTTGTGATTTATATTAAGAATTTTTTTTCAAAATCATATTATTAAAATTTCGTAGTTTTAAACTACTTAATATAATTCATCATCAAAACAAAATACACCATCATCATCGAATATATAAAAATAAAATAAATAAGATACATAAAATAAATAAATAAGATACATGTGAGTTGAATTGCAGAGGGATCATATATTCGACTAAATCAAACACGGAATTTTTCTTTCAATTATTTAGCATTAAAATATATTTTTATAAAACTTTGTTCCATTTATTATTCAAACTTTAGGTTATACAGACATTGTCATGCAATCAAACTGTACCAAAGGATCGTAACACTAACGCCTGACATCTAACTTCTTGTAAAATGTGCCCATCACATTAAATATTTTTTGATATCAAATACCAAAACTACTTTTTTTCATGAGCCTTTTAATTATTCTTCTCTGATGCTGACTACCTATTAAAAGAATCAGCAATGTGGTCTGGAAATTAAAAAAGGAAATTAAAAAAAAGGGAAAATTGCAGTTGGTGGGCCTAGGAAAATTACATTCCTATATTTCATAGTCAATTGAAAAGGATGGGAGGGACGCACAAGCATTGCGTTTCTTGATCTCGTTGTCCGTACGTTCAGGCAGATAGGCAGCGATTTGAGACCACCTGCTTTGTCAATGCCATGCATTCCCTATGTTAATGGACGGAGGAGCAGAAACTAAAATGCAAGGAATAGAGAGCACAAGGGGTGTGGGAAAAGAGAACAACGGGAACCTGTTACCAAGGATGGAGTGTAGGTGCGCGATCAATTGCTCTTCTAAGGCCAGGCCGTAAGTAGTTGACCCATCGTAACCTACAGCTCTTTCCGCACCTTTGCAGACCTGTATACACATTCGAGGCTATATTTTTTTTTTTAACCACATGGTGAATTGGTAACTATCAAGTTTAATCCACGGGAGACCCAGGATCAAACCTCATAGCTGCCACTATAACACCAAGAGCATAACCAACCACCTGCAAGTCGAGTATGCTATCTGAGGTTTAAATCAAAGGTTTAAATCAAGACAGCCATCAATATAAAAATGTGTGCAATTCGCAATAGATGGGCTTTGACCCGAATTTGTTATAAATGTTAATATTAAATTGAGTAATTAATCGGGTTAGGTTATATACCCTATCTTATTTTTCTTATAGAAGCAGGTTTTCCCCTATTGAGAGCCTAGCTATGATTAGGTTTCTGCTGTACAAGCATAAATTCAATAACATAGACGATCATAGACTTCCTAAGCTAGCTTTAAATTCCAGCCAAAACCACCTAAGGCTCAATCAGGGGTGGCATAATGACACAATGCCGTGGTTAAACTATTGGGAGATCAACGAGAATGATGCATTGCAAAACATAAATAATATTAAAGACATTGTTACTTCTAAGTTCAAAGAAAAAATGTGGTGTGAGAAAGATTTAGCCACTAAAAGAAAATTAAGTTATTATAAGAAGGTCATCAATCCCACCCTAGAAGATCAAAAGTATCTCTCTATTTTAACTAGCTCAAAGAAGAAAATTAATATAGCAAAGATTAGAACAAATTCTCATGAACTCCATAGTGAAACAGGTTGTTGGGCAGTGCCTAAAACGCCATGGATGGAAAGGATATGTCATATATGTGAGAATAGGAACATCGAGGATGAAAACCACTTCCTCTTAGAGTGCCGTACAACCACATCACATTAGATCTCAGTTTCACAATCTTTGTTACAATACTGATCTTTCTAGCCTTTTACAATGTCAAAATTATAGTGAGCTCGGAGGCTTCTCTCCAAGCTTTTTGAGTATAGGAATAAAATCTTAAATCAAAATAAATAATTGTTTCTTTAGGTCCGATAGACCAATGTTTAGTCTCAGAAGAGGTTAACCATTATCATCATCATCAAATAATATTAACTTACAATGATATACATATATATAAAATTAATTATAATTACAATGTAGCGTAATACCAAATATTAGAAGAGGAAAAAATTAATATCAAAATATTAATGTTTGAATTTGTGTTTTTTTAATATTTTTTTTAAATAATATTAGTTTAATTAAATATATAATTTATTAATATGAATAAAAATAATAAATTTAAAATTAAAATTATTAAATTTATTCACTTTAATTAAAACAAATTACTTTATTAAATTATAATGAATATTCTAATAAAATCTTTTTCCCTCAATTACAAGTATAATATATTATCACTTTGCTAGGTTGGTTTGTGAAATATTTATATTATATTGGGAATAATATAATAAATTTATACTATATTAATAATATTATAATGAATTTTAAATTATATTATAGATGGTTATTAAAGTATTTTTAGATGTTAAATTATTAGTTTAATTTGTTGTTTTATTTGGGTGTTATTTTTGGACATGATTATGATATAGGTTCACTAACATCTATAATATATATATAATATAAAAATTAATTATTATAAAAAATCAAATAATTAGTATAAAGAAAATTTACTTTGTTATTAAACATTTTAAAAATTTTATATTTTGTAATATTTAATTAAATAAATTTAAACTAAATTAAATTATTTTATAACATGTATGTATAATAAATATTATTATATTGCAAATATTAAATATTTCTATATTGTAGTGCCGAAGTTATCATATTTAAAAGGGAAAAGATTGAAAATAAGCGAAAGAAAATTATTTTTTAAAAATGATATAAAATAAAAAAAATTAAAATTAATATAAATTTAAAATAAATTTTGTTAATTTTTTTTAATTACGATTAAAATTAGAGAGATACAGTATATATGTCTTATATATGTTTTGATAGATTTAAGAGTCAAATTACAGAGTGGAAGTAGGTCTCTTGTACCACAAACAAAAAAATCTCATACACTTATTTCACATAGTGTATATAGTATATAGTGTATATTTAATATATAAAACTTTAAAATTAAATAAAATAAAATAAAAAAATTAGTTCACTTCTCTAAATTTCTTTCAATTTACTATATTAAATTAGATACTTATACCATCTCTGGACCTTAATCCCTTAATCGCACCTTAGTATTTTGACTACAATGATTTTATGCCCTGCTAATATTCACACACTATATTTATCATACTGTAAAAGAACTTAAATATCTATAGCCATATTGCATTTCACGCTTTACATATGTATAAAAAGGACACGCCTGTGCGAATGTGCCTAAATTGCAGACTTGAAATGTTACGCTGAATCACATAAACTAGAGCAGAGCTGAGCCAAAATGAAATTAAAGAGCCAGAGGGTACATAAGGAACTGCCAGCTTGCTTAGCCACATAGCTCCATGAGCAGCCGGCAATGTTTTTCTTCATCATATAATTGTTGAGTTTCTCGTCTTCCTCCGGTGTCCGTAGACCTTCACTAAACTTTGGCGTGGAGGAAAATGGGACGCTCCGTCTTTTCCCTTTTGTGCACCTCATTTTTACCTCCACCTACCAAATCGCTCTTCTCTGCGGATTCTAATGGTGTACCCCAGGGTTGCAAGCGCTCACCTCGCATTTGGAGTCGTCTGGTCAGATATATTTAAACACAAAGCCTGCTTAGAGACAAAGCCAGCTTAAAGATGGAGCTCATCATCTTTTTAATTGGAATCCTTGGCACATGGATTACCTACTAACCTTTTGATTTGAATCCTTGGCAGTTGTCCGTGTTACTTGGAGACTTCTGTAGTTGGAAATGATTAAAAAACGTAACCATATATTACCCGCACAATGTTTTCAACTAAACCGTACAAACGTGCATTGGCAGGTGATATGAATTAGGCTTTTCAGCAGAAGGAAAGCGAAGGAAACTCTAGGATGAATGTAAAACGTAACACACGTGCAAAGTTGAAAGCAAACTATTGGAGTTCGGTAGGGTTCTATTTTTTTTTTGACCCAATCATGTGGGTCATTGAGATTTCTCATGACTCATTTGTGACGATGATCTAATGGGTGAAGTGCAGATGACCATTCATATGGAGGACACAGGGATGACTCTGTGCAATATACAATTCTAAGGTAAAATTTGTATATGTGTTTTGTTTTTTTTATACCTGTTTTGTTTTTTGTTATGCAACAGGGAGAATATGGTGGTGTGTACAATACACTACTCTCTCTATAAAATTGTTCAATATGGTTTTCATTTCCAGCAAGCTATTTGAAGAAATGTTGTCTCGGATATCTCCTTATATTCGATTATATATGTCCATGTAGTAATTATCCGTTTTCCGTTCAAGAATGTTAACTCTTTGCTCTGAGCATATCTATATGCAAATTACAGTGTATTTCTTTTCACATTGGAACAACAGAATTATCCCCTGTTTGTTTTTTTTGGAATATCATGTACTCAATACATAAAGGATTAATATATAGCTTTTTTTCATGCTAAAAAAAATAAACAAAAAATAATCATACACTAGTTGACCAGCTAAAATTTGGTATAATAGATCAGAAATTAGGATAGTCATTTAAAGTCTCAATATGTTTGTACATCAATGACCACAAGTTAATGTAATCATACACTAGTTGACCAGCTAAGGAGAGCAGAAGGGTTATTATTACTCTCTCCGTACTCAGCCACGTTACATTGACATGTTATAAATGTTGGAATCAGAATATTGGAAAATGAATTCAACCATGTATATTAAGAATGATGTAAATTGTACATGTGTAAATACAACAATGAAATTATTGGATTCAGTTTCAGGATTTTTGGACATGCATTAATTGTCCATCATAATCGTGATGGATTAAGTGCCTAACATTCCCCCTTAATCCGAAAGGGTATATATTAGAGTCCAAGAAAAGAGCTAAAATGCAAAAATGCATGCTAGCCAATGGTTGAATAAGCTCTCTAGAATGGTTGTTTTTAATAGAAAACCACAAACAAACCAAAGCGGTGTTTAAGAGAAAACTATAAACAAACCAAAAAGTGGGAGAGCTCAAGGTCTCAACCAGTGATGGTTTAAGGCTGACCACCAACTCTGAAACCATCAAAGAAATTAGAACAACTCCTAATCTGGCTAGAAGTTGAAGTCTTCTCCTAGTGGAAGTGATCCCTAACACAAACTATAGCAGAAACCAAAATCTTCTATTGTTGGTGGTTTAAGACAAGCCACCAATCAAAAGAGCATGCTCGTAGAGCATGAATTTGTCTCTGGCTACAACTTTGAATCTAACCATGGTTATCTCTAGCTATACACTCATACAACAGGTTCAGGTTGTGGCTCAGGCTCACTTGATAAATCTTTGAATGATGAATCTTTGAAGTTGCTAACTGACCATCAATTCCTTTCCTGTTAGATGCAAGGTGAAAAGATGAAAAATTCTTCGCTGCAAGACTCGTCAATACTCGAGAGAAATATATGTGGTATGACCAGTATATCTTCTTGGTTGTTGAAGACCATTTCCAATAAGAAATCCATCCAAGGTGAGCCTTTGTTCTTGTAGGAATTTTGTTTCTAGAACAGTTGCCTGAGTGATGAGTGCGCTTACCACAATTCTCACAAGGATGAAGATCAAAACACTGATCTTTCACATGGTGTTGTCACTGCTACAACACCTTCCAAAATTTTGCCATACACCAAAATTACGGAGCCTATTGTGACCTTACATACTATCATCGCAAGAATTAAGACTTATTGCATGTGTTTTCTCCAAGTGTCTTGGTCTTGTTTGCAAGAAAATCAAAGTGTCGTCTTTGCGCATGTCAAGTGTCGCACAATGTACAAAAGTTAGTTTTGGTGGTTTCAAGGAGTAATCTTTGTGTGAATGAGTTGGTCTTACCATGTAAACATGTGTCACACTCATTTCAAAAGTTTCAATCACTGTCGCACAAGTGTTGTCATGGTCGTCGCAAAGTGTGTTTTTGGTGTTGCACTTGGCGTAAGTCATCGCAAAGTTGTTGCACTGAGGGAAGTATCTTATTCATGTGGTCTGGGTGATCTATGTTGTGTCGTCAAGTGTTCTAAGTGTGTGATCACAATCAAGTCTTGTTGTTGTTCACATCAGTTGCATAGATGCCACACTTAGTCAAATATGGAAAACTTCTCAACTGGGAAACCTAGCCTTCCTAAACTGTGAATTGCGTAGTCTCATCCCTCAAGCAGTAACCCTACCTTTTGTCATTGTGCAATGCATAATTCCCGCTTCTCAGAAATGTGCAGTGTCAGTGCCCAAGTTTGGCCCCTAAGCTCCAAAATTGTGCAATCCTTACGTCCAATTAGGCTTGAACTGCACCTTATGCAGTCTCAATCCTCTATCCCATGCCTTGAGCTCCTAGACTATGCAATTGCGCAATCACCTGGCTTCCATGCCCTTCCAGCACTATGCAGTGGGCAACTTCAGTCAACAAGCCCTCAGCCTGTCTCCTTGAGCTCCCCAACTGCGCAATCTTCAAACCCAATTTAGCCTAAACTGCACATTGCACAGTCTCAAGTCTCAGACGTGGCCCTTGATTACCTGAGTTGTGGAATTGCGCAATGATTGAGCCTCTCCCTCAGCCTACCACTCGATACCGACTCATTTAGTGGATCATCATACAACATCTTAGACTAGGGGTTTATCATACTGATGTCGTCTTGTCATGAGTGAATTACATATGCAAGTACTCTATCATACTATGACATGATGATAAAGAAGGAGATGGAGAAGGAGAACATGCTAGAAGACACCTTTGTAGCTGAAGATGTGGGTTGATCGATGAAGAGAAAGAAAAGGGACATCAGTTTGTGACCACAACTCAAGACGTGATAACACTGAAGACTCCTAATCTCTAATCCATATGGAAGTGGAAAAGAGATCATTCTCAAGAAGACATACAATAAGAAGAAACAAGAATGGTTTGACATTCCATGTCATTAGTGTCATGGAATGTCATGTCATGAGTCATCATATGCCACATCATTTTGTCGATTATGTAAATTCTTATTCGAAAATGTATTATAAAGTGGAATTCCAAAAGACATGTACAAAATATGAAGATTCATGTAAAAGTTGAAAAGTCACAGGAAAGTCAAACAGTCATGAGGGTAGTCAAAGAGTCACAAGGGAGGTGAAGGATCACCCCATTGGTTATATATACACCCTCATTGTACAAGAAAAGGACTTTTCACCTTACCTCCTCTCACAAGGCATCAAAGAGAGAAGCTAGTTCTTTTGGGGAGCAAGTCGTGGATCCACCACTCCACTATTGGAGCTAGTGGTGTTCGTTGTATACATGTGCCCTAGGACTTTTACTTAATATATGAAGCATGATGACCAACATGTTCTTCATGCATGGATTATGAATATTTGTAAGATTGTTCTATGAATTTTTATGATTCATGTTTGTTTTCACTTGTACTAAAGTAGTTTAACTATTTCAGTTATTTTAGTTCTTATCATATTGAAAATGTGTTGTAATGGTTGCAATGACTGTCACATCTTTGTGGACTATTCTGAAAGATTTTAGACGGATCTCTCATGTTTGTGTGTGTCTCTACTAGAGTGGTACTACTACCTCTCTCTTAGAGGCTCACTTTCCTTTTCCCTCTGCAGTAGAAGAACCTCAACACACCTACAACTAAACACTCACCAAACACACTCACTTGCTTTTCAAAGGCACATATGCATTCCTCTCTCTTACTGACAATTAGAGCCAAGGAAAAAATTAAGAAAATGATAACTGGGTCATATTCTGGATGGGGCTCCTATCCCAAATGCTCTGAGGTCTAATTGGGACCACATAATGGGGAGACCCCTTGAATGTTGGCAGGTATAGCACTATCAACATTTTTAGCGCCATAAGGATTGAACCCAAATTGTTATGGTTGATAACTCCAACTACTTTCATCATATTCTTCTGGCAAAGGCAACAATATTCCCAGCACCTCCCTGCCTCATATTCTTGAAGTTAGCGATCTTCTCAGCCTGGTCTTGAGAAATCTTGTGAAATCTCCTATGATCACATCCGGGACATCTAGCCTATAACCCGTAATTTCACAAAGAGTATTGGATTGATCCATGGAGTATATAATCTTCCTTATTTTCCAAAACAAATGAAACCACTCCTACTAGGATAATGGCATCTATTGTGGAAGATTTGGTTTTTTCCACCGTTGAAGAGTTAGCAAAGACTGTAGAAAATGCAGAGAAGCCAGAGAAACCTTCATATTTTAACAAAGGCAATGGAGACAACATTCTAATCTCAGATGACACTTTCCACATGTTAGATGGTTACGAAGAGGAGGAGGAAGATCCATCAAATTATGAAGAAGAGGAGGAGCACAGAGACAAAGACATTGCAGACCAAGATCTAGATTGGATGTCTCAGGGCCCACTTACTCTACTGGATGTTTTACAAAAGATGTCAAGGCACCCGGAAAAGTTGTTAACAAAGTACGACCCTGACAAAGCAGTTAATGCAGAAGACTATTTGGACAACTTCTATCTACACCTGCATATGCTCTAGGTGTGTTACGATGATATTTCACGTAGATCTATTTACCTTAGACAGTAGAGCAGATGTATGGTACCACAATATTCCTTCAAACTCAATTCAGAATTGGAAGGGGTTTAAAAATTTGTTCCTTGAAAAGTTTTCCGATGACAAAACCCCAACCATGTTATTGAAAGATATGGGAAATCTAAAGATGGAGCAGAAAGAAAATGTTAAAGATTTTAATTCGAGGTTTAATCACATATTGAACATATTTCCTATAGATACGAAACCTCATGACTCCATCACCATTGAGTACTACACTTATGCCTTACCAACAAGCATCGCACAGTTTGTTAAGAGAATTTCGAAAGGAACTCTGGCTAAGAATTACGAAGAAGCCATTGCGGTTGAAAAGGACTTGCATGCAATTGGAGTCATTGTTGATGATGAACTATCAAAAGACTCCAAGGACACATGTAAAAGGTCTCAGGCCTCCTCAAGTAAGGCTAAGGATAAAGAAGCCACTGATCTTGAAAGCTTGACCTGGACCATCAAGTCTCTGTCTAATGAGTTGGCAGAGTTAAAACAGAGGTCAAGTGAGACCACCATTAGCAGCAAGCCCCTAAATTTTAACTTCCTAAGAAGGGATACTAATTCCATCAACGATAACAATCAGCTAGCTAAGTCTGCACAAAGCTCGAACGTCATGCTGAATGTTGAAAGCATGGTCATGGACCAATATTGTTCTTTCCATCAAGAATATCATTCACAAAAGACATGCCCACAATGGAATCACATCATGAATTCTCTAGTTGCACATATCATTGATACTGTACTTTCAGATGAGCAGATTGAGCTAGCGAAAGAAAATGAAGAAATTGTTGCGCCTAAAGAAACTGCGAGTGTTGGGCATGCAATGAATGCTTTTAGTTGTGTATTTGTATCTGAAAAGAAAACTTCTAATGAACTACCACTAAGTGAGGACCCAGCTCAAAATAAGAATAGTCAATATAAGTTGAGAAGTCAAGGGTCGGTTTCCAAACAAGAAATGATGAGGCAGAAATCAAAAGAACATTTGTTAACAAAGATCACATCGCATGTCAACTTAGCTCAGAACACTGAGAATAAGTACGAAAATACTGCTATAGTGAAAAATATTTTAGCCAATTGTAAAATCAAGCCCACCATTCTAGAAGTATCACATAGATTCACTTCCCCAGACACTTCGGCAATGCCCTCCGCTCCTGATTATAATATAGTTGAAGACATTAACAAATCTCGCACTAATATTTCAATCTTCGAGCTTACAAGGATCACAAGCCAACATGAACTGCTTGTCTGAGCTCTTGATCAATCTACCTCATATGATAATGCTTCTTTGCAAAAGGGATCTGGTAAGTCTTATGGTCCCCTGGAATATGTTCTGAATGCATTAACATTAGAAGAAAATACACTCTACCCTCTATTTTTATTGACATTTGAAATTTTTAATTACAATGTACACAATTGTTTAGTTGATTCTGGTGCATCTGTAAACGTAATGCCATTATTCATAGCTAAGAAAATCACTGCTACGTGGGATAAGACAGATGCACAAATTATTCAGCTATACATGACTCTTGTCCAAGCTATTGGTGAACTCACAAATGTGCTTATTTTCCTATCATTTGATCAATGAGTTCACCAGTGCATAAACATAGTAATTGTGGACATCCCGGAAGCCTACGGTGTATTACTGAGTAGGGGCTGGTCCAAAAAATTATAGGGGTACTTTTCTATCGGCTGGTCACATTTATGGCATCTGCATAAGGGTAGGAATAACCAAATCGTTAGACTTAGAACCTTACATGCAGCACACTGCCACACCCTTCGAGGGGAAAAATGATCCAATTGCTTTTTCTGATCTCATCTTTGGAAACTGCTTCTTAGAGAATGACCTAGGTTTCTACCTTGCTCAGCATTTCACAGTCCCACTAGACACACAGTTGAAACTCCTTCCTAGTCCAACTAGGGGAAATTACCTTTGTACAATAGATAGTAGTAGTACTAGTGTAGGGCATAGTTCTTGTACATATGATGTTTGGACATTTTTTTTTGATGGTTCTAAGACATGCAAGGGCTCTAGAGCTGGTTATGTTTTAATAGAGCCACTACAGAGAAAACACCTGATCTCTAGCCACTTGGAATTCGTGTACACTAAAAACACTGCATAATATGAGGCACTCATCCTAGGCTTACAGAAGGCCATTGACATCAAAGTTGGAGTTATTAAAGCAATAGGTGACTCTAAGATTGTCATATGACAGGTATGAAATACTATACACTGTGTGTCACCTAATTTGAAAAGTTTTCAACAAGAGGTATGGCATTTAATTTCTCAATTCCAAGCTCTTAATATTGTATATGTTCCTAGAATATGTAGTACAGTTGTGAATGCATTAACAAATGTTGCTACTAGGTTTTCACCACTTAGGGACGAATTTTCTATTGAAATTATTTATAATCCATCTTTCCCTGATAATATCATTAATTTGTGCATTTTTAATGATGACCAGCAGATACTGCATTTCATGGAAAACGCTGATGAATTCAAGGATGCCTCCATTGAAGAAGACGAGCACGATAAAGTGGTGCAAGATGCATCTCGAGAAAGCAAGGAGAACCCCATACCAAAGGGTGTGGTATCATTAGAAAAGTTGTATGACTTTCAAAATCACTTTAGAGGACTAGTCAACGCCAAAACCCACAACTCAACATTGTTGTATGAGCATATTAATATTGGAACAAACAAAGATCCAAAGTTTTTTAATCTCGATACTTATTGCACACCTCCAGAGTGGAAAGCCTTTATCCGGCTATTCAAGCAGTACCCAGATGTTTTCACCTCGACATATGATGAGCTCAAAACTTACGGCGTGAATAATTTAGCATGTTATCCTAATTAAGGAAGGGGCCAAGCCTTCTCTGCAGAAGTTGCAGAAGGTGCATCCGACGCTTGAGCCCCTGATTCATAAGGTGTTGAGGATGCTGTTGGATGCTTGGATCATTTAAAAAGTGTGACATGCAACATGGATATCTAATCTAGTCCCAGTAAGAAAGAAGTTTGGAGAAATATGCTTGACATGCGTGGATTTTCAAAATCTTAACTACACCTCAGAAAAAGGCAATTACCCTATGTCATCAATGGACCAGATATTATAGATAGTATTGGGGTCAAAAATGTTTTCTTTACGGATACTCTAGCCACAACCAAGTTCTGGTCTCAAACCCTGACAGACTTAAAACTACTTTTCAAATGAAGCGGGGCGTGTTCACATTCACAAGAATGTGCTTTGGGCTAGTTAATGTTGGTGCAACCTTTCAATGTGTGATGGAATTGCATTTCATGGACTTATTGGTCAGGGTGTGGTGGTGTATCTTGACGATGTTATGGTGTTTTCAAAGAATAGATCTGATCACCTACACCACTTGAACCAAATCTTTGAGCGATATCGAAAATATGGGATATCTCTTAATCCCAAGAAGAGCATTTTTGCAGTGTCCGAAGAAAACCTCTTGGGCCATGTCATAGAGAAATGTGGGACTAAAGTAGACCCTAAAATGGTCAGGTCTATTACACATATTCCCTTCCCAATGAAAAATAAATCCATGTAGTCCTTCCTGGGGAAGATAAACTTTCACCACAAGTTCATCTCCTCTTATGCTCAAATTGTGAAACCTATGCAGGAGATGGTCACGAACGATGCAATTTACAAGTGGGGAAAACGGGAAAAATATTCATTTTCACATGTTAAGAAAGCTATCGCAGAAGCACCAACCTTATACAACCCATATTTCAACAAGGATTTTCTACTCTACACCTTTGCTTCTAATACATCTCTTGTCATCATGCTTACACAAAAGGATGATCAAAACAATAAGCAACCAATATCTTTTATAGATGCTAGCCTACAAGGACATGAACTTAACTATCCCACCATCGATAAATAGATGTATACATTCTATAAGGAAGTGAAGCACTTCTAACCCTATCTTTTGAAAAATCATTATATTATCTTTGTTTTTCACCGAGCAGTCAAATTTTTGTTTTCCCAACAAGAGCTCGGTGAGAGAAGAGCGAATTAGATGACTGGTTTTTAAGAGTATGATCTAGAATTCAAACCAATTCACATTATTAAGGTCCATGGTCTATGTCGGTTAGCAGCAGAAGCGGTGAATGAAACAAAAGATGATCCATCTGGGTGGGAGCAGGAAATCGAGATGTAGAATGTTGAGTGAGCTACCCCCACTATTATCTCAGACTCTTGGTATGTAGATGTGTGCCAGCATCTTGAGCATGGAACTTTTCCCTCTTTTACCTCTCACTTATCTGCACAACAGAAGAAGGCAGTTAGATTGAAAGCATTATCTTACTAGTTGGTGCATGGGGTGCTTTTAAGAAAGCACCATAACGGAGTATTGCTCAAATGCTTGGAAGCACATGATTTAGAGAAAGTGTTGTGTGATCTCCATGATGGAATAGCCATAGGACACTTTGCGGGTGACACTACATCGCATAAAGTCATGCAGGTTTGTTTTTATTGGCCCACATTATTCAAATATGCTCACGCGTATGCCCGCAAGTGCCTGATCCGTCAAAAGTGTGTCAGTCAAGGAACGAAGTAGTCGCCCCATTTTAGCCTATTGTTGTGGAAGAACCATTTCAACAATGGGGTCTAGATGCACTACAACAAAACCCTGTGATTAGCGTCCTTTTTTTCTTCCTTTTTTGCATCTAGAGCCCATTTTTGGTGTTATTTGTGTCCATTTATCAAATATGGTGCAAACCATGATGCAAAGTTTGCACCAAGTCTTACACCAAGTTTAGCACATGGTATTCTAATAGGTCTTGCACCAAATTTTACATCAGCTTTTATGCCAGGTTTATCCCAAGTTTTGTGCCATCCTTTACACCATGTTTTGCATCAATTTTGACAACTAATTTTGTTTCACTAACTTTTGCATCCTTTATTGTATCCAATTTTTGTGCCTACACTTGTATTAAATTTTGCATCATCTCTTGCATCCTCTTTTGCATCATTTTTTAAATAATTTTTTGCATCCATTTTTGCATCATTTTTTGCATCCCCTTTGCGCCAAGTTTTGCCTCAAGGTTTGTGTCTAGTTTTGCATCTAATTTTTCATCTACTTTTGTTGCATCCACTTTTACATATTGTTTTGCATCCATATTTACATCATCTTTTTCATTTGTTATTATGTCCACTATTGCATCCAATTTTCTTGTGCCATAATTTGCACCTAGTTTGGCACCTCCCTTTGCACCCATTTTTTCATCTAAGTTTGCATCCACGATTGCATCCTCATATACATCTAGGTTTTCATCTAATTTTACATCTATTTTGAATCCCTTCTTGTATCCACTTTTGCGTTAAGATTTGCAACAGGTTTTGTATCTCATATTGCATCAAATTTTGTTGCATCAACTTTTGCATCCTATTTTACATCCATTGTTGCACCCATGTTTACGTCCACTTTTGCATCTTATTTTTCATCTTCATTTGCTTCTTTTTTGCATCTATCATTACATCCACTTTTGTTGTGACACAATTTGTGCCATGTTTTGTACTTACTTTTGTACCCACATTTGCTTCCAATTTTGCATCCATCTTCACATCCTCTTTTGCATCAAATATTGCATCTATTTATGCATCCATTTTTTTGTTGGGTTTTGCGTCTCATTTTGTATCTTCTTTTGCATCTACTTCCATTGCATCCAATTTTGTTTCTCCTATCGCAACCATGTTTGCATCCACTTTTACATCCTTATTGCATCTTGTCTTGCATCTTTTTTGTGTTTGTTATTACATCCACTTTTTTTGTGCCACAATTTGTGCCATATCTTGTGCCTATCATTGAGACCCACATTTTCTTCCACTTTTTCATCCACATTTTCATCCCCTTTTGTGTTCAACTTTGCATCAAACATTGTTTATGTTTTTTTCATCCCATTTTGCATCAACTTTTGCATCCACTTTTGATGCGCCTAATTTTGCATCTAATTTTGTGTCCACTATTGTACCCAAGTTTGGTCAATGTTTACATCCCTTTTTTCATCCAAGTTTTCCTCCTTTTTGCATCCAAGTTTGTGTCCTTTTTTGCATTCATTGTTGTATCCACATTTGTTTCACCACAATTCATGCTAAGTTTTATGCCTACTATTGCACCCATGTTTTCTTCCACTTTTTCATCCATGTTTGCATCCTATTTTGTGTCCAAGTTTGCATCAACTATTGCATCTACTTTTTCATCCACTTTTGTATCATTTTTCTATCTTGTTTTGCATCTACTTATGTTGTGTCCACTCTTCATCCAATTTTACGTCTATTGTTGCCCCCATTTTTTTTGTTCACTTTTGCATCAATTTTCCAACACTCATCATATTTTTTGCATTGATGATATTTCTTATGACATTGACAATTATTAATAATTGATGACAATGTCAATAATTTTGACGATGACGATAATGAAGATGATGACGATGACATGAATTTTGATTATTATGATAATGACAATTATGATAAAGAAGATGGGGGTTATAATGACAATGATGATGACGATGCTAAAAACCTTGGCCAATCTTCCCAATTTTTAAATTTTGTCATTTTCATAATCATAGTAATTATATTTGGCATCGTCTTCCAAGTCATCATCATATGATCATCATTATCATTATTTTCATCTTGGTCATCATCAACGACAATAATGGTATGAGTGATGATTATGATGTTCATGACAAAGATGAAAACAATGATGATAGAAATTACATTAATTATGATGATGGGGATGATGAAAATTATAATGACAATGATAATGATAGTGATGATGATGATCATCGATCATCTCTCAAAAATAAAGTTGTTATTTATATTGCATATATCAGGTGTCCTAACAACCTTTTTCGAGCACTCGTAGCATTTTTTGGGTTGATGATATTTCTCACGACACCTATAATTATGAACAATTGATGACAACGTCCATAATCATGATGATGCTGATGATGATGACGACATGAATGGTGATTATGACGATAATGTAATGATGACAATAGTGATGATGATGATCGTGGTGATGATGACGATAATGAAGATGATGACACTCCCTCTAAACTAGGGAGGTAGTCATAATGAGACAAAAAGGTACTCTCAAGTTGAAATATTCATATAAGAAGGGATCTAGATTGATAAGCATCAACGATGATTTAAATCATCATAGCCAGCATTGTCAAAATATCAAGGCCTTTACTAACAAGTTCTATCTCTCCATCAGATCATAACACAATGTTGGGAGGCATAAATTTGGACACCAGTCCCTCTCTAGTCACTTACCCCACTAGGTATGTCCTCACATGATCATTTCCTAATCCATTGTCATAATATTTAACACTAGGAAATGTCGATCCTAATGACTATTCTTATATTGGATTAATGTACTTGACTTATGGCGGTTAGTCCTAGACAAAGTACAAATTCTCAAAGAATATTGGTCCCAGATGGTTATCCAATCCACCACTCTCCCTACTGGTGTCTTTACTAGGCTTACGACTATTAGTCCTAGCCATAGTACGTGACACATGGATAATATAGTGTCCACCCTCACTCCCTCTCAACCAAGGAAGAGACATCCACAAGCATAAGCTTTTCTCAAGAATACCCATCATTTTCATAAAGAATAACATCATTAATTTGTTTTCATCGCATGACACCTTCATGATTAAGAATTCATATATTTGTGGCAAAATATTTCCCATTTTTCATTTGTGATGAAATAAAATAAAAAAGTGAAAGCCAAAATCATTAAAGATACACTATAATGATTATCTAAGTCTAAACTCTAAGGTTGAAGTGAAAAATCATGTAAATGTTATATCTATGAGTTGTGCCAAACTTATGAAAACCTTATTGCCTAAGTCCTATATATACGAAAAATCAAAAGAAAGAAACATAAGGCCCAATGAATGATAACTCATGTATTCACTCCCTCTTTGGAAATCATATGAATATATACACTCCTAGTCGCACTTGATCACATGTTTGTGATGGTTAAATAATGAAGTCCTTTTTTCCCCTTGCATTTTCACTTCATCATTTAAGCACCTAATTGAGGATCTAGGGAATGTTTTTTGCCTAAGGGTTTCATGTCTACTCTTGGTTTGCTTATGTCACACTATGGTAAATTTATGTGATGGAGTGAAATACTTAAGTTTGTGGAGTTATTAGAATAGTGTATTAAGTTAGTCACCACACACACACACATGTATTAAATCTCATTGATCCACATGTGTGGGTTGGAGAGTCATTGCTTAAGAACTTTAATGGAGACTACTTTAGGGCTTTAATGGTATAGCTTACAAAATCTCCTGGTAAACATTGTGATTCATCCTTTCTTTTCCTTGAGACACTTGATAATATTGAAGTCACTCCCAATAATCCATGGAGATGGGGAGTATAAATTACTCGTGCTGGAAATAGAATCGAGAAATAGAGGTTTTCCATTTGCGATATTGGAGTCATAGACATTGGATACATGGTAGTAGTCCTTGATGTCAATTAACTAAAATTGTATTGTCATAATGTAAAAAGAGGTAAACATATTTGTAACCTTGATGTCTTGATCATTCCAAATAATAACCATTCCACCCAATTATCTCTAAGCATCAATCACTACTACTTGACAATTCCTTCCCCATTTTCTAATTATATGAGGTAGAATCTCACTTAATATTTTTGTTTCTTATATCAACATTATTGATGGGTGCTTTGCATACCATTTTTCTTTTAGGAGTCTTTGTTTTCTTTTACTATTGAGGCCCCTCATGTTCCATGAGACTATTTTCATGGAGAATTTACACAGAAAGGAAGTATAATGTGGCTAAAAAAAACATGTTTCAAGATTTAAGTTCTTGGACAATGCCACTTCATGACTCCTATATTTCCTTAACCTAGGACTGAATGGTGAACTTGATGGCCTTAAGGGAAATTAACCAATGAGAATCTCAAAAAGAGGTGACTTTTGACTTTATCACATACAAGTTAATATATTAAAAACAAATATCCATAACAATTTCAACAATCAATGAATCGTTAAAAAAAATATCCAAAACAATTTCATCAAGCAATGAATCATCACATTATAAAATACAATCTATAAACCTTTTGGGAACTTTTTGCTAAACCATGATCAAAACCAACCTATTTAATACTAATATTTAACAATAATATGGAAAATAACACATTTCCATAAATTAAATAACATGTTATCAAGCCTAAGAAATGTCACTAACAGAAAACCAAAAATCATGCAACTAATGGGAGTGACCACTCAAGGCCACCAAAAGACAATTAATCTATTAAGACCAAGATTAATGGGAACAAAGATATACAAAGAACAAAGGCAAACCTATTTAACTTTATTGTTTTATCAGGTGCAATTTGAACATCTCAAGATATAATGAAGAGTAGAATTAATTTTATTTCATTAAGAAAACCTAAGCACATTCTATAACTTAGAAAGGAAGAGATGTATAATATCCATCTCAGCGACACAACACATGGCATTAAGTTACTTTTTTATATATAATTTAAACTTTTATCATAAACTCACAAATTTAGCATGAAGGGAATGTTTAAAATCCATTTTTATAAAAATAAAATATATTTTTTGTTATAAAAAATACCAAAAACTAAATATATTTTCTTAGAAAATAAAAAAAATATTAAAACTAGATATATATTAGAAAAAACTAAAACATGAGCAATTTTTTATTTTTTATTTAATTTAAAATAATTTTTAGAATTTTTTTGAAGACTTCCCTCCATCCTAAGAAGCAAAAATAACAATACAAATAAGGATGGACCAAAAATATTCCTTTACTTGGTAAGTATTTCCCACCATTCATTCTACTTACTTGTGTTATTTCATAAAACAAATATAAGTGTTATTTCACACTCTTTTCGCAAAGCCTATTGAGATTTTCCTATGATATATCTATTACTTGATGAAATCCTTGATATATTAATCAAGTTTTTATTCCTTGGATATTAATTAGAGTAAATAAATCATGAGTACTCTTAATTCCAAGATCAATGCCTTTGATGGTGGACACGAGGCAAGGGAGGGGTTGCTATCATGGTCATAACTCCAAGTTCATTCTCTTTGATGGTGGACGAGGCAAGGGAGAGGGTTGCGGTCGTGATCGTGGTTGTGGTCATGGTCATGGAGTTTTCTCTTTTACTTTATATTTAGGGAGTTTAAAGCAATATGAATGGAATCATTGTCGTCACTAGGTATATTGTATTAAGTGTGATAATGGATAAAATGATTTGTGAGCATTTGTTCTTGAACGAACATTAGGATCCATTTTATCATAGATAAAAGTACATGCATTAAAAAAAACTCAGTATTTCAGGTGACATTCATATTGTATGCGACTTATTTGTCATTAAAAACAATTTACTTTTTCATGTGACATTGTTTTTTTGTTAAAATTTCTTCTATTTCTAATCTGAATTACAATTGTAATTTGAAATAAAGTTTCCAATAACTCTTAATTTACCAATCATGCATGGAAATCATAAGAAACATTCACAATATAATATGAGGAAAAAATGGGTACCTACTTCATATGCATTAAAAAATTATTCTACTATTTAATGTGAATTACAAGTGTAATCTTAGTTGGATCTCCAATATATCTTAAACCATATTTTCATTTTATTTTTTAGTACTATTAAATGTTATTATGTCCTACCTCATTTTATTATGTTATTAAATGTTATTATGTCCTAACTAATGACCACGAAGATGATGATATAGACTATGTTTAGATTACATCATATATCAGAGATGTTGATGATGAGGATGGAGATGGCGTTGGTGATGATTATGTGGATGATATTATCAAGATGGTTAGGATGATGATCATGGAAATGATCATGAGGATGATCTTGAATATGATTTTCGTGGTGCTAGCTAGCCATGTGTTATTTTTTATATTTAGTTGGGATGTCTTAATATGGTAATCGTACATTTGAATTTTAGTTGATTCGAATAATGATGATGATACTATCGGTACTATCTTGTTACCTTATGAATATGTTGAAAATTGTTTACATTTTTTTATGAAGAATTATTGTGTATGATGAGATTCCTATTTTTTTATGGATGTTGTGAATTTACCTTAGAATAATGATATCTATAAAACATTTCTATTTGGTAATCACACATTGACTTTTAGTTGATTTGATTAAATATGATGATAATATTATCATTTTTATCTTGTTATTTTATGTATATATTGAAAATTATCAACATTATTTTGATGGAGAATTATTATGTATGATGATATTACTATATTTTGACGGATTTGTGAATTTACCTTAGACTAATGGTGTTCACAAAAGATTTTGATCTGATAATCACACATTTGAATCTTAGTTGATTTTATTAAAGATGACGAGGATATTATTAGTATTATCTTGTTACTTTATATATGTGTTGAAAATTGTCAATGCTTTTTGATGGAGAATCATTATGTATGATGATATTACTATTTTTGGATGTAATGTTGTGAATTTAACTTGGAATAATGATATATGTGATAAGTGTTGATTTAGTAGTCATATATTTATATTGAAAATTGTCAATGATTTTTTTATGGAGAATTGTTATATATGAGGATAGTGCTATATTTTTTATGAATGTTATCAATTACCCTTAAATTTGTTTACAAATATTAAGTTATCAATTTGAATTGTGATATGTTCTTAAATGTGTTATACATGAAAATACTTCCTCATCATCTTGGAGGAGAGTAATATGTTGTTGGTTGAAATACCCCTTTCTCCTAGACTATATAAGACTATAATACAAGTTATGTACCATGAAGACCACGTTATCCTAGTCTATAGCAAGTTGTCCCCTTCATATAACTTTTGTTACCAAAATTATCACTCAGTCATGAGCAAAAAAGCTCGAATTGACTAGAATTTAACACTCTTGTTCACTTTCAGAAGCTTATATGGTATTATGTGATTTCTTTATCCTAATATTTAGCTTTTTCCTAAAAAAGAAAAGCATACAAAAGCAGGAAAGAGCCATAAAGCATGGGGAAGCTTTTTCCTAAGCACAAAAGCATCTAAAAAGTGGAAAAGGCCATTTTTATATCAAGAAACATTATTCACCCAAAATCTTTTGCCCAAATTGAACTAATGAGGAATTTGGGAAATCTTCATAGCCTTCACTTTCCTATATATTGGAGGCTTGGCCATTGATAAAAGGATGAGAATTATTGTATTGTCACGTTGATGAGATATATCTTGAGAGGGAGAGTTTTGGAGCTAGGAGTTGGGGTGGGTGTTGCTGCAATTGCATTTGATGGTTGTAACTTTCCTCCAACTCCTTTATTAATATAGATTGATTTTTCTTCCTTCCATATGTTGTTATTCATTATTTACTTATTCTATTTAACTAATGAATGTATTGGATTTTGGTTTATATTTATTTATTCAGTAATATTTATATGTTTCTGATAGTTTAGATTATCATGATATTATGCTGTGAAGGTTGCTTTGTTCTCTCTCTTATGTGTAGGATCGAGATTTGGAGCACTTCCTAGCTACACTAAAAAATCCAACAAGACCTGCATGTGAGGACTCACATGAATTCCTTCTCTTATACTCTACATCTTGATCTACTAAGAACCCTGAGCCTTAGAACAAACTTTCTCTTAATCGGTCTGTCTTGGGTTTCTGGGATAAACTGAGAGGGTTTTATGTTCATATAACCATGCAATAAACCCTACAAAAAAATGATATTTATAAACTGTAATATATTTCACTATGTAATTGAAACTAGTAAAATGAACCCATAAAGGGGGTCATAAATGGAAATAAAAGTAAAACTTTAAACAAGAAGCCAAAAGTGGATGTAACCATGGATGAAAAATTGGGAGTAGAATTGGTTGTTAAACTAGCCATCAAAACAAGATGCAAACAATGACACAAAAAAGGGTTTTAAAGTAGAATTAAAAAAGGGTGAAACACTAGACACAAATAAGGGAACAAAATAGGGCATACAAAAGGATAACAAATTGGGTGCGAACAAGGATGCAAAAAATGGACACCAAAATGAGAATGCAAAGAATGGTGTAAAATTAGGATGCAAAATTTGATGCAAAAAGGACGTAAGAAAAGACAAAAAATAATATGAAAAATGAGACTAAAAAAGGGTGAAACCAAGGATGCCAAAAATGATGCATAACTAGATGAAAACCCAAACTAAAATCTAGGTACAAAATGAGAGGCAAATGTGGACACAAAATGTGGCAGAAAAAAGAATGCAAATTTGGATGCCAAAAAGGATGCAAAAATAGACACCAGAAATGATGCAAAATTGGACATAAAAAATGGTGTAAAATTTGACACAAAAGTAGAAAAAATGGTGCAAAAATAGGCATAAAAATAGCTCAAATTTGGGTGAAAATTAAGATGCAACATTGGATGCAAATTAATATGCAACATTGGATGAAAAATGAGGTGCAACAAATGATTCAAAACTTGGTGCAAAAAAATAAAATTAAAAAGTAGACGAAAAAATGGTTCAAAATTGAACGTAACATTAGACACAAAATGGGATGCAAAGGTGGACACAACGCATGGTTCAATAGAGGATGCAAATTTAGATGCTCAAAAGGATGCAAAAATGGATGCAATAAATTGTGTTAAAAATGATGCTAAATTGGATGCAACAAATGATGCAAAATATGGTGCAAAATAGGATGCAAAAAAGGGAGACCAATAAAATGCAAAAGTGGATGGAAAAGTTGGTTCAAAAATGGATGCAAAATTTGGCACTAAATTAGATTCAACATATGGTGCAAAATTGGATGCAAAATGTGGTGTAAAAAATGGCAAAAAAACTAGCGCAAAAATAGATGTAAAAATAAGTACAAAATTAGAAGCAAAAAATGGCATAAGGCTAGATGAAAAAAACTAGCACAAATTGGATGTCAAAAAAAGCACTAAATCGGATGCAAAAGATGGTGTAAAACTCAATTCAAATTATGACGCAAAACTAGAAGCAAAGAATGGCACAAAACAGGAAGAAAAAATGATGCAAAAATAGATGCAAAAAATGGCACAAAACTAGAAGCAAAACCTGTTGTAAAACCAAATGCAAATCTTGGTGCAAAATATAATGCAAAAAATGATGCAAATTTTGTCATAAAAAATATGCAAAATTTGGCGCAAAAAAGGATGCTTTAAAAATTGTACAATAGAGCCAGATTTAGCGCCAAGATGCTCATCCCAATTGAGAAACAAATGCACTAAAATATGGTGCTAAATCTGGCACAAATTATCTGTTTTGTTGTAGTGATGTCATCGGTGAGATTTTTCCACACTCATCGAAGCAACACCACTATATTCTCACTGCCACAGATTACTTCCTGTTGTGGACAGAAGTGGTTCCACTCAAGCAAGTGAATGATCACGAAGTCATCAATTTCCTCAAATAGAATATCATTTCAAAGTTCTGCATTATGTCTTCACTTGTTTTTTCCAATGCAACATACTTTTCATCATTAAGATTATATGATTTTTCATTGGAAAATGGTATTATATTGAAACATTCTACTAATTATTATCCGTAGGGAAACAATCACGCTGAGTCCATTAATAAGAACCTTATCCACATCATTAAGAAGATCGTTTCTCTGAACAAAGGAACTGACACTTTGCTTTGGTGAATTCCCTATGGGCTAACCGAGTCACGCCAAAAACTTATTTGAAAACATCTCCTTACTTCTTGGTGTATGGAAAATAATCCATCCTACCTCCAAACATCTATTTCCATACCCTTCAACTTTCACAGGAATCCTAGGGCAAGCCATGCTTATTGGTTCAGAGTAGGCTAGACACTCTCCACAAGCTGCAGGAAGAAATACAGAAAGCCAAAGAGAAATTTTTTGTTCATCAGAGTTGTATCAAGAGGTGGTTTGTAAGAAGTTTGTAGGGAAAATGAATTCAATATGGGTGTCCTAGTCTTGAAGTGGGACAAATCCCATGAAGGCAAAGGAAAACATACTAAGTTCCAATCACTTTATATTAGACTGTTCACAGTGCATGAGAAGCTTGGCTAACACACATATTGTCTTCAATATATATACAAGAATATTGACTCTCTTGTTGTTATTGACCAAGTTTTAAAACAATATTTTCAATGATGGTCTAGGGTTGTGCCCTACCTTATGTACATAGTTTGTTTTCTTGTTTCTTTGATTGTTTGTTTGGTCTTTGATTTTGTTTTCGTTCATGTAAATAAGCATCATGTGTGAACGTGTTTTCTATCTTCTTTGTGTGTGGCTAAGATTGAAAATTTTCTTGTGACACTACAACATTTGGTTAACCTTCAGTTTTCCTTCTTTGTTTTGGTTATGTGTTTTGGTCAATGATGTTCTGATGGAAAATGTGATCCTTCCGTAAGGAGAGTTTTGTGTTGAACCATGATACCTATGTCTATTTTGGAAACTTTACACCCATACTCGGTTATTTATGTTTTGATGTTTTCTCGCATATCCAATCAAGTAGAAGAGGAAACGGGGGTAAATCTAAACGAGCAAACCTAAATCAGAGGTCTTTATATGATTCTTTGAAGGAACAACATCTCCTTCTCTCAATAAGTCTGGATCCTTCTCCCACCCACGAAATGAATAAGTGTCTATGAACAGTCCTATATAAATATATAAATAAAGGCGAAAGAGAAAGGCTTCTTGTGTAGAGAGGTCAAGCAAGCAACTCTGCTGGGGTACTTTCAAAGCTCCCTAGAAGTGGAGAAATGTTTTTGTTCCTCTAGTCACTCCATTAGGTACTGTCCAGGCCTATTGATAGTGGAGCAACACTAGAGATGAAAAACTATACTCTAAAAATCTAAAGCTTGCGAACCATATTATCCTTTTTTGATTCAAAAGATTACGATATTTCTAATCTTATGTTTATGTACAAATGAGAATGGAGAGAGCAGACTATGTTTATTCATAGGGTAAGTGGGGAAACCAAATTAATCTGCATGATTAATCAATACTCCTCGAAGAACAAGACCCTGCACAAAAGAATCAACCTAGACAGAGAAGCTGGAATTCTACTAATGTGTCTCTAAGTGTTGTCACTGCTACAACACCCTCAAAAATTTTGGCATACACCAAAATTTTGGAGCCTATTGTGACCTTGCATACTGTCATTGCAAGCATTAAGACTTATTTCATGTGTTTTCTCTAAGTGTTTTGGTCCCATTTGCAAGAAAATCAAAGTGTCATCTTTTCACATGTCAAGTGTTACACATTATACAAAAGCTAGCTTTGGTGGTTTTGAGGGGTAATATTTGTGTGAATGAGTTGGTCTTACCATGCAAACATGTGTCACTCTCATTTCCAAAGTTTCAAGCAATTTCGCACAAGTGTCATCACGGTTGTCGCAAAGTGTATTTTTGGTGTCGCACTTGGCGTAAGTCATTGCAAAGTTGTTTCATTGAGGGAAATATGTTTTTTCATGTGTTATAAGTGATCTATGTTGTGTCATCAAGTGTTCCAATTGTGTGATCACAATCAAGTCTTGTTAATTTTCACATGAGTTGCATAGATCCCACACTTAGTCAAATTTGGAAAACTTCCCGACTAGGCAACCTAGCCTCACCCAACCTTCATGAACTGTGCATTGCATAGTCTCAACCCTCAAGAAACAACCTTGCCTCTTGTCACTGTGTAATGTGTAGTTCTTGTTTCTCAGAACTATGCACTACGCAGTCTCAGTGCTCAAGCCCGTCCCCTAAGCTCCAAAACTGCGCAATCCTTCCCTCTAACCAGGCTTGAACTATGTATTGTGCAGTCTCCAACCTCAAGCCCAACCTTTGAGCTCCTTAACTGCATAATTTCATAATCAACTAGCCTCCCTGTCCTTCATCTATTATTATATCGTCATCTGTTATTCCTCCATAGTATCATTCTCCATAATAAATAGGAACCAACTCTAACAATAACATGGGTTTTCTCAATTAGACCACACTCAGAGCACATATAACCTAACAATATGGCAACTTAAACTCTTTTATCCACCTGACCTAACCAGACCTTAGGACTAATTGTGTAGATGATTTAATTACCTGGCTTGACCTTAATACTATTTATAATCTAGTCGCCCAGTCTCCCAGTTCCACATATTCAAACCAATGCAAAAGCATCTATAATAACATATTAATAAAACAAACCAGATAACCAAAAAAAATCCAAATATATTCTCTTACTCTCCCTACTTCACATAGACGTAACCATATAAATGTTTACATATATAAAAGATTGATTGCGCTATGTTGAAGTATTCAAAAATATATAAATAATTTTTTTTTACAGGAAAGAGAATTTGTGGAGAATATGTAATTTTGACAATATTCTTTGCTACTATTACAATTATACCATATAGAACTATTTCATAAATGCCATAAACTTGTGAGTGAAAGTTGAACCCAAGCAGTTGGGAAACAAATTATTCACCAAAACGCTACAAGTAAGATCCTTTGACAAAAAATATATAAAGGAATTTTACTTAAAAAAAATCTCATTTAATAAATTATATCATGTTAGCAACTTGCCTATGCGGTAAATGTTCAGTCATTACCGATGGAGAATTTACAAAGACCCCAGAATTTGGCTGCACAATTAACAATAACCCAATAACCTAATAGCAAAATGCTAATAGGTCAATCAATTAATAGGAAAATGTAGAGGATTCTTGTAATTGCTTGCACGATTATTTGAAGTTCGGATACTTTTTTATTTTCATGTACATAGTTTTCGTCATCCATTTATATATGATTCAAAAACTGTTACCTGGGCATGTAACATTATTTCTATGCGGTGATTTTCCTTTTCAAACTATATGCACCTCAACAACCAACACGTCCAGCGTAATGGAATGGATGTGAGCAGAGCTGATCATCAACCTAAAGTTTGATGTGATAGATTGATCATAAGGCTCACAGATATATTTCTATTGTTTCAAATTTAATTTGGCTTGATTAGATGACTTTCTCTCATAAAATAAATATTAGTGACCCATCAAATATCTATGTTGACAAGGGTTGGGATTATAGAAGTGGATAAAAGGAATAGTGGAATGTAAATGAAAGCACATTTAGTCTATATTCTTGTGGAATGTGTCAAAAAATTGAAAAATGTGGAGCAAAGTACCTTTCTAAATATTATCAATATCTAAATAGATTACATAGGAGACACATAGAAAGAAACAATAATCAATGACTAAAGTGAGACTCAATTAAAACTCAATCGAATTGGATTGAAATCAAACTAACTATGACACATGGATTGACTGTTATGACTCCTAGCAGGTGGTTGGAATTAGTTTCTCCAACACTTCCCCTTAATTACAACCACACAAATTTAAACTAAGATGTCTACTAGCCTCAGTCTCAGCTAGAATTACAATTAAAACAAATTGACATAGTTGGATTTCCTTTTATTTTATATCTTGTATCCTTTGAATTGCTTCAGTTTTTTCTTTTCACTATAGGCTTCAAACTTTAGTGTCTTCATTTGCTCGTGCAACTCTTCCATTGTTTGTTTAGGTTGTCCATGCATGTCCTCTACTTCAAAAATCTTCTTGTATGTGGGTTGCTGCCACATGTCATCTTCAATTGTGTGCTCTTCATCACTAATATTTTGATCATCAATTTGGTGCAACATAAGATGAGAATAAAATTTTATCTCTTCAAGACTCCAATACCTTAAAATTTCATTGATGTTTTCATCATCCAAGCTATCTTCAACATTCATTTATGCAACTTCTATGCAAACTTTATCAAAACATGGTGTTGCAAGCCATGCTTCAAGGAACTTTAATTCTTCTTTATAATGATCATGTTTATCTACACATTGGAAATTGATGGTATGTTTAAAAATATTTGCAGAATCGTAGTGATTATGTTCCTTTTTCTCTGTAATGAGAGCTTTCTCCTTTTGTGCTTTCTTCTCTGCCCTTATCACTTCCACTTCTTTATGAACCTCTGCTACTTCAAAGGGGTTGCGTCCCCTTGGTTTTCAGACCCAAGTGAGCTTTTCTCACCAAATATCAGTTTATCAATAAGATGTTTTTGTTGCATCATATGCAACTATTCATCATTAGCCAACAATTTTTCATCAAAAGTTTACATCAACAATATTAATTGTTGGATTCACCATAACATTGGTTGCTTGAATAATAACTTCTCTGTCGTCAACAAACTCTGTTGTTGGATTCACTAAATGGTTATCCACTTGTGGTTGTGCACAGTTGGATTTAGGAACATCTGTGTGCTCTTTCTCTGCTTCTTCTGCAAATTATTCACAGTCATCATCCACTTGTGGCTAAGCATAGTGGGATTCACCAAACTCTTCATCTTCATCTTGAATATTCCCCCTTACAGCGAAATTTATCTCAAGGGTATCCCAAGCCTCTTTGGTTGTTTTTGCATCTGCAATGAGGGGAAGAATGTTGTCATCTAGGAGAGCATTCTTTTGTCCTTTGTCCTCCAACTCCTTCAAATAAATCTCAAACAACTCTTATTGTTGCTTTCATTTTCTCAGCCTCTTGGCTTTTCCCATTTATTGAGCGTTGGTTGACTGCGACTCAACAAACATATCTATTTGCAATGAACATATCTTTGTGGTAGATTTTCTATTCCTTATCTTCTACAAAACAAACCAGTCTACAAACTTTCTACAAAAGCAACAATTTCACTAAAACTTTTACAAACTCATTTTCTTTTTAAATATTGCAATGCCCACAATGGATTAAGACAACCCCTTTGTTTTTAAAAACAAATTACATAAAATCTAAGGAGCCTTTTAAGAATTACATGATCTTTTTATAACAATACCTTGAAGCACTTTTTCTTTATAACAAATTAATTTTTTTTTTTTTTTTTTTTTAATTTTTTCTTTTAACTTGGAATAAAAAAACCTATTTTATTTCCATAACAAAACCTCTTTACTATGAATAAATCCCCTTTTAAAAGTCTTGAACGAATGCCTTTTTAATAAAACCCTTTTTTTTAAGTTTTGAATACCCGTTTTTTTTAATGATACCTCCTATTAGCTGCACAAGCACCTATTAGCCGCACAAGCACGTCTGCTTCGTTTAGCCTAACAAGCAATGACAAGATCATGTCTACTCCAAATTTCAAAGACTCCACAGACTATTTGTGCGGCCCCTCTTTGTTTTTTAAATTACGGTAACGCACCGTCGGCAGAAGTTTTTCGTTTTTAACAAGACTGCTAAATTTATGTGGTGCATTATAGCACAGCTTGGTAAAGCTTTTTCAGAGCTACCTTCTTCATAATTGCGTTCTTCTCAACAGGAGTGCCTTATTCACAGTTGCTTTTTTCTCCTCCTGAAGTCTTGATCTCTCCTGCTCTCAAGGAGTCTTATGCAGGTTACGACTTAGGTTCTTATATGATATCAGAAATTAAGAAATGTAAAAATGTGGAGCAAAGTATTTTTCTCAATATTATTAATAGTTAAATATATTACATAAAAAAATACAAAATAAAAATAATTAATAACTAAAATCAAATTTAACAAAAACTAAACTATACTAAACTCAAACTAAATATAATATCTTAATTAAAATTAAATATGACACTTAAATTGATTATTACGCCGTAAGGCGTTTCCCTCTGAAATGAACTCCCCTAAATGTCTCCCTGTCCTAATCTTAACCGTTAGATTTAATTGTTAGACGATTCAACAATTCTCTACCGTCCAAAAATCAATAAATCCAAAAATCCATTAAAGCGCAGCCCGTCCATCTACCTAGCCAGTCCGTCCTGTGGAGCTTTTTCTGCAGAGGAGGGCCAGGAGGATGAGGAGGGCCAGGAGGATGAGGAGGGCCAGGAGGATGGGGAGGGCCGCACATTCTCGACTACCCGTCTGTTTAAGACCCTCAGTTCCCAAACCCCAATGTGTATTTCTTTTCAATATTTCCCCTGCGATCGAGTACATTGAAGATCAGTGAGTGACGAGCCAAGCCATCGGTCTGAACACGTGGCCTGGCCAGTGGCGATGTCGCATTGCCAGGTAAGTGGCGTCTCCGGTTCCAGTCGCTGTTACGGTTTCCTTTCATGATAGATGGATGTGTGCCTGTACGCATGTTTGTTGTTAATGGTTTTGTTTGGAATAATATTATATTGTTGCAGGGCCTCAAACAATAAGTGGCATGGGAAGATCCAGCAATGGGGAACTTGCAGATGATCCATCCCAGCTATGTAAAGAAGATGAGCAACTATCAGGTGGGTCACTTCCATTCTCTCGGAGGCTTTCTATCCTTTCTGAGAACAATCGGATGAAAAATAGTCTCCAGAGATTGCATTGGAGTGTCCTGACAGAAAGATAGAAGCTTTTCTCATCCTCTGCTAATGGGTGTCCATCATACATATAGATGGTTGAATCAGGTAAAAGAGGGTTGAGATGGGTTTAATTTGTGATTCTTCTTCTACTGTACGCTGCGGCTGACGCCGGGCAAGTTGTTGTTTGGCTATTACATGTAATAGATAAGGCGCTCTTTTACTTGTAGTACTGAGAAAAAAAAAAGACGCTCTTTTACTTAGCCTCGTTGTTAGGTCACAACTGGCTCGTGGATCCAAGGGTACTATTGCCCTGCTTCCGATAACGTAATAAGCAGATATAAATTTATCTTTCGAAGTGCAATGGGATCCACTGTAAGATCGATCTGGAGTTTTCTGTTATTTTTAAATTTCATTTCCTTTTCTATTCCAGACGCTATTCAAATCTCGGTTAAAACCCATTGGTAAAATTTCATGATGGTATTCAAATCTGGTGTAAAATCTTACATTGTGAGTGGTGCCAGGCCCGATTTTTTCGTTGTGAATATGCATTGCCCTTCTTTGATCAAAAAATATTATCATAGTTTTCCCTTTTAAAGAGGAAATTAACAGAAGCCATACTATGGAATGGCCTTTCAAGCATCAAGGCCCTTTTTAGTTGGGAGGTGTTTTTTGTCATGTTTGGCATCTAATAACTGTAACGGTTTTAGAATATTATGTTTCGGACTCCCTTCCATTTCTTGACATAAAGCATTTCCCCTTTAGAACAGGCCACATTGTGCAGGGTCGCATTTCCTTGTTTGCATCTATTCAAATTATAGAAGGAAAATCATGCATTCAGTCTTGAAAATCGAAATCTGTTCATCAATTATGTCATTTAAATCATGAATTTGATCACAAAGATATGTGCGCTATAACAGACTATATAGAGATATGGACATCTGGACATGCGTTGACCTAAAGAATCCAGCTTATTGTGGTTGTTTTTTATTTTACCTAGGTGATTGATGCATTGGACCTTTTCATTGACTATCAATTCATGGGTGTTCACCTTCACAATCTTAGGCAAAATATTATTTTCCTCCAGTTATGCTTCACATGCCTCTTTGAAGAACACTAAATTTTCACCCAAATGTTAGGGAATTCCGCTTTTTGCTATTTTGAGGCAAGGATAGTTCCATCCTCTCATATTTTGCATGTTTAGTTCCTTATAGGCTTAAATTGATCCCACTTTTTTGGTTTGATACTGTATTCGAACAAAGGATGGCAAATCTTTCTCATTCAGTTTGTTTTTAAAATTTTAACTGAACATCCTACTTTGCCATGAAGATAAATCAGTTCGGGAAATGCTTTTAAGTTTGGTTCAGGTCTCCGTTTAAAATTTTAACTGAACATCCTACTTTGCCACGAAGATAAATCAGTTCGGGTAATACTTTGAAGTTTGGTTCAGGCCTCCGTTCAAATTTTTAGTTATAGCTGTACATTTTTTAAATGAGGTCATAGGCATTAAGTCATGTGTGGTACTGATAATGCTTTTCTTGAGGTTTAGCTGGAAAATAATTAATTTTACGGTGTCCCAATAATGAAATAGCTCATAATTGTGAATTACATAGGCTTGTTCAAACCCAATGTTCCTACTCCTGTATATGTTTTAGCTACTAGTGTTCATTGAAGCAACCTTTGGCATTGTCACTACTCACAGTAGTTCAATTTCGATACCGTTTTCATGCTTTTGAGGGAATGTTGTTAGCTTTCTTTCATCTGGGAGAAAATCTGGCCATGGAAATTTCAGGCCTAGATCATACCTGTTATTTTGCTCTGCTTAATATTTTTCTTGCTGTTAGATCTTATTATCTGCTTCTTAGTCAAATATTCAGGTTTCTATCACAGATCACATTTTATGAAGATGATGTAAGTTTTAAAATCTGATTGTGATGTAATTCACCTGATGCAGACCCCTACAGAGGTTGAGTTTTTCACTGAATATGGTGAAGCAAGTCGCTACAAGATTCAGGAGGTTATAGGAAAAGGGAGCTACGGTGTTGTATGCTCTGCAATTGATACTCACACTGGGGAGAAAGTTGCAATAAAAAAAATAAATGATATCTTTGAACATATTTCTGATGCAACCCAGATTTTACGTGAAATTAAGCTTCTGAGGCTGCTGCAGCATCTTGATATTGTCGAAATCAAGCACATTATGTTACCGCCCTCTAGGCGGGAATTCAAAGACATTTATGTGGTATTTGAACTTATGGAATCATATCTACACCAGGTTATTAAGGCAAATGATGACTTGACGCCAGAAGATTATCAATTTTTCTTGTACCAGCTTCTACGAGCTCTGAAGTACATACATACTAGTAGCTTTCTTTTGCTAATATTCTTATTTCTAAATAAGTTTAAACTTTAAACCTGGGAAAGGGTGTATGCATGCTCATTGCTGACTATATTCACTAGATATATGGGCTGTTTATGTGAGTAGGCAATATTCGGTTACTGTTCTGTTAAGATTGTGATTTTTGCTTTTATGTTGCAGGGGTTTTGTCTAATTTTAATTTATTCTCACTATTTTTTAACGCATAATTACTGTGTGAAAATTAATATGTATGTATAGCGGCTAGCCTATTTCCTTTTTTCCTTCCTCCAGTTTTATAGATAAAACAATCTGAGATCGTTCTGTATGCTCTTTTCTTTCTATGTATTTCTGCATTACAGATGTATTGACAATCCAAGTGCAATATCCAACTGCAAGAGCTCCTGCCAGACCATGTACGTGCTCTGCAATCCTTTTCAACCCTTCTGGACCATGATATACTGCGTACATCGCAGACATGTTTGCTAGCAAGGCCTGCGTACAAAAAGATCTCAATGATCAAAGCCATACTCGTCCAAATATGTCGTATAAAATCAAAATTAAAACATTTTAAGCTAGAGACCCTCATTGACCATCAAAACAACTGAAGTTAAAACTTGAAGAAACATTGAAAATTGAGGCAACATGCAACCATAGAGAAATAAAAGCTCAAATATTTAAAGAAAACGGTATAGAAAGTTTGTTGTTACATTACATACTCTGGTCCTTCACTGGTGCATCTCAATTGTGGGAATTTTATTTGGATTTAGAGCTGGCTAAACCCAGGGCTCAAATCTTAAAAGCGTTTATGTGCTTAGTACACAGCCCTACGTTTTTGGTCTACACCAACAGCATATGAATGTTCGATCATAGTAATTCATCTGCTTACAATTTTGATCATAGCAGTCTTGGTAACCTGGGACACTCTCCAAAATCAGCAACCCTCAATAATAAAGGAGCAAGATGAAGGGTAAAAGGTTTCACCTTTGGCCTCTCCATAAGGTCATTGGCTTACTAGCGGAGTCTCCATAAGGTCATTGGCTTACTAGCGGAGGTGCGTAGTTCATTTTGATATAAGGGAGGAAAATCCATCAAAAGCAAATACTAACCCATAAATTCTGTTAAGTATCAAAAGCAAATACTAATCCATATATTCTGTTAACTATTCAGCAAAGTTGTGATATGCATATTACCTGTGCCGTGCAGATATTGCTGGTGGCCTTATCTCAAGCCGAATATGTTGCTCCCGAGTCTGCATCGCCATTCTAAGAGCGGGCTTGCCATTTGAATCGATACTCACTCCTATAATCCTACCCGGCATGATTCTCTTATACTCTTGGGAAGTAGCCAGAAAAGCTGCATGAGGCCCTCCATATCCCATTGGAACCCCAAACCTCTCCAAACCTCTGTGCAGATCCAATGGCCATATCTGCTCCAAACTCCCCTGGAGGCTTCAACATTGTCAAAGACATCAGATCTGTTGCCACGACAACCTTAACACCTTTGGCATGTGCATTGATTGCATGTGCATTCCTGACGAAATCAGAGTAATCCAAGTTATTAAACAATAATTATTTTAATCATTTTCTGGCACATCAGCTATTTATACTCTTGATTGAAGTCCCTATTTATTTCACCATGGTAATGTCCACTATAGGCATCGGGGGCGCATTGTTGTTTTGTAATTGCTCACAAGTCTAAGGATCAATTTTTTTACCACAATTTGACATATGTGGCCGGTTAACCCTCAAACCAGTTTAGTTTGATTCAGTCATTAGAAATCAATCCTTCAGAATAATGGTTCAATCTTCAAATGCTCAAATTTTCATCTCTAACTGCAAGAGTTAGTCAATTTGAGGATTCACAATTTTGATCTCTGTATTTGCCCCATGCATTGTATTTACAAATCATTTCAAGCAGTTGCACATTGCAATTGTGCTTTATTCACTTCCAAAAATATATATTTTAGTGTTTTGTGAAGTGCATATGCTTCTTTCTCGTTTGTGTACTAAAGGGTATCTGGTTTAGGACATCGATCTTGTTAAAATATTCATGTTAAGTTTTAACTGTGTTTTTAAGAATCTATTGTGACTGTGAAGCACCTTCCATTTCATGGAACTTAATATGGAAGAAGAAATGTGAATTCTATTCTCTAATTTGTCAACTTTATGTTCTTGTAGCCAATGTGTATCATCGGGATTTGAAACCGAAGAATGTTTTGGCAAACGCTGATTGCAAGCTAAAAATATGTGACTTTGGCTTAGCAAGAGTTGCCTTCAATGACATGCCCACAACAATCTTCTGGACCGTATACTATTTTAAATCTATATTATACAGATCCAAATCGAATAAGTTGCTATATTGTTATATCTGGTTTGATAGGGTTTCTGTTGAATTCTCTATTTGATTTTGATTGTTGTACTTGTTAGGATATTCCGACACATAGGATATAGTTAAGTTCAACTTGGTCTAGTATAGAGTTAGGTTAGAGTTAGGTAAAGTGTGTTTCTTTACCGTTGTACATTTTGTAACTTACAATCCGACGGTCACGATATGTAGTGATCCGACGGTTCACTCTCACCTCGGTATTACCGACACTTGATCCGTGGCTTGACACCCGATTGGTCCATGAGTTCTATTTAAAGCGCATGGAGGGTCATTGTTCGGGCAATCCGTGCATGAGAGAAGCTTATGTAAATTTTCATTCTTTGATTAATAAATTGTCTGTACCCACGTTGGGACAGGCCGTGGACTGTTTCCCTCCTTGCACTCTGAGGGTTTTAACCACGTCAAAAATACTGGTGTATTGATTTGAGATCTGGTTGTGAGCGGTGTCCTCTTGGTATTCTTTCTGAGGAACTTACCCTGTAAATTCCTACATGGTATCAGAGCTATTTGAGGGCCGCGTCCGTTGGTGATCCAAATCTGAAGCCGGTAGAACTGCATGCGGCTGTCGTTTCCTAGATCTGCTGTTTCTGACTGCTTTCGGGCCGAGAGGACTGCTCTGTTGCGTTCGGAGCATCTGTTTCAGTGAGGAACCCCTTTCGTTTCACGCGAAAAGGTTTCCGGTAGCCCTAGCTGCGTCATTTTTCAGATCGGGAGGTATACAGTGTTTTTTTTTTGCAGTTTACTGTCATTTTCTCTCTGCTTATTTCGGTTTCGGTTTATTTAGCCTTTTTTTTTCCGGATCTATACCTTTCATTTCTGCGTATGCTCTTTGCCCTGCGACTCTGTGCGATCTGGGCAAATCAGAAACAGAAAGAAAGGATTTTTCTCATGCGTATGCTCTTTTCCCTGCACCTTAGTGTGATCTCGGAAAATCAGAAACATTGAGAAAAATATTTAGTTTTTCGGCTAAAAGCTAACTTTGAGATTTTTTTTAAAAATTTCTAGTTTTTTGGCTAAAGCTAACTTCGAGCCGTAAGGTTCGTTTTTCTTTGGATATTCGTGTTGGGTTTTGTGTTTTGTGTTTTGTAGGGGAAAAGAGTCTTCCCAAGGCAAGCACGCAAATCGAGGCCCCCCCCCCCCCCCCCTCTCTCTCTCTCTCTCTCTCTCTCTCTCTCTCTCTCTCTCAAATATTTTGTATAGATCAATTGGTTCAAAGACCTTTTAAGAGAGTAGAGGTCTTGGGTTCAAGTCTCCATTTTGTGGGGGCGGATTTTTTCATTCCCGCACATTCGCGCACTTTGCCGGCAACGTCAACAATTTTTTTTCAAAAAGCCATAACTTCTTCATCCGGAAGCCTTTTTCAGAGCCGTTTTTTTTAAAACCGCCTATTTTTTCGAGATCTATCCATTGGACCACTTACTTTCAGCATCTTCAGCTTCAGTTGTTTTTCAAAAAATGGAAAGTCCATGCCAAGTCATTCTTGACAGCACTAACTACTTCCAATGGGTAGCCTACATGGGAGATTTACTTAGAAGTAAAGGTCTCTTCAGAATAGCCACAGACCAAGAGAAGAAACCCAAAGATGAAGACAAGGCCGAAAAATGGGAAAATCGACAAGATCAAGCACGTGGTTTGATAGGAATGTCTGTTTCTCCTGATCTTAGATTCCACATTGCAGAAATTGAAACTCCTCATGAAGCATTAGAAAAACTTGCTAAAGTTTTTGGGATTAAAAATGAAATTAGAGCCCATCAACTTGAGAATGAGTTGCTTACTTTGGATCCTAATAATTTTTCTTGCATTGAAGATTTCTTGTCCAAATTCAAGACCCTTAGATATCTCTTGGAAGGTGTTAAAGTTAAGAAAGAAGATGGTAACCTTATTTATTCCATCCTTACTAAGTTGGGACCAGCCTACTCTGTATTTGTTTCCACTTTCCATTCTACCAGGGAAGCTTTCATTTGTCAAGGCAAAGACTACAAGCCCCCTTCCTTTGACTCCTTTTGTGATTCCTTAATAAGAGAACAAGAAAAACTCTTACACCTTGGTCTTCTTAATCTTGGAAACTCTTCCTCGAAAGCGTTAGCCGCCCAGCAGCAACCAAATTCAAAGAATCCTAAGAAGTCTTATCCTCAAAGGAATGGTCCTAAACCAACTCAGCCTCAAGATGAAAGATCATTTCAGCAAAATGACAAGACCAATAAAAACAAATGGAAGAAGACTGACAGACATTGTAACTTTTGTAATCGAGATGGCCACTTAGAATCTAAATGCTTTAAGAAGATGGAAGCCTTGGAAGCCGCAATGAAGAAACATAACATCCATCTGGAGCCTACTTCAACTTCAACTTCCGGAACGGCATTTTCTGCATGTCATCGTCAATCATCTCAGTCTGGTTATGCATTAAATGTATCTTCTTCTTCTTCTCATTCTCATGAGTGGCTCATTGATTCTGGAGCCTCTTGTCACATGGCCAAAAACCAAGCCATGTTTTCTTCTTTAAATGATTGTAACACCAAAAATATATATGTTGGTGATGATAGATCTCTTAATGTTGTAGGGACTGGAACTGTTCATCTAGACAATGGTCAGTTCAATGATGTATTATGTGTTCCAAACTTATCCTGCAACCTTCTATCTGTCTATCAGATAACTCATTCAGGTGAAGGTAAAATTGTTGAATTTTCACCTCATGATGTTGTAATCAAGGATCTAAAAGATCCTAAACAGATTCTAGCTACTGGTCTTGCTGATGATTCCAAAAGGTTGTATAAGTTTCACAACTTTGGGTCATCCCATCTTCCCTCAGTATTTGTTGCTCATAATGATGAAGTGAGCAAACTTTGGCATGAGCGGTTTGGTCACTTAAACTATCGCTCCCTTCAGCATCTATGTAAAGAAAACATGGTGACAGGTCTTCCTATGGTATCTTGCAAAGATGGTGTTTGTTCCGGATGTGTACTCGGAAAACATCATCGGGACAGTTTTGACAAACGTGCCTCTTGGCACGCCTCAGCCCCTTTACAGCTTGTGCACAGTGATTTATGTGGTCCTCTTCCTGTTGCTTCATTCTCTGGCTGCAAGTACTTCTTAACTTTCATTGATGATTTCTCCAGACGCACTTGGGTATACTTCTTAAAACTCAAGAGCGAAGTATTTACCACCTTTTTGGCCTTCAAAGCATTCGTTGAAAAACAATCTGGACATCAAATTCTTAAGCTAAGAACTGATAATGGTGGAGAATATGTTAAAAATGCATTCATCAACTTTTGCACCGAAAATGGAATTCAAATGCAACATACTGTTCCATACACTCCACAACAAAATGGTGTAGCTGAAAGGAAAAATCGCACCTTAAAGGAAATGGCTAATTGTATGCTGCAATCTAAAGGACTCAGTCTTAGTTTTTGGGCCGAAGCAATTAATTGTGCAAATTATATAATCAATCGCACTCCTACTAAGGTTCTAGAGAATATCACTCCAGAAGAAGCCTGGAGTTCCATTAAACCAGATGTAAGTCACTTTCGTGTGTTTGGAAGTGAAGCATGGGCCCATATTCCAGATGAAAAGCATAAAGCCTTAGAACCTAAGAGTGAGAAATGTACTTTTGTTGGATATTCTGAAGATGTAAAAGGCTATAGACTTATTCCATTTAAGTCCAAAAATGTTATCATTAGAAGAGATGTAAAATTTGATGAAAATAAATCGGCCTGCGAGCCTAGTCCGGCGGATGTGCCACCTCTTCCTATCTCTTCTATCTTTGAAAACATTTCTTCTTCTGATGATGAAAGCGAGGATGATAATCCTTCCCCACCTTCTCAGGATCCTCAACTTCCAAGATGGGTCCGTGCTACTCGGGATGCAGCAGGTGATCTTGCCGGTGATCCTACAGATCAGCGACGTACACGTTCTCAGTTTGAAAGAGCCTCTTCTTTACTGGCTCAAGCTCCAGTAAATCATGATCCTGACACTTTTGCAGAAGCTTCAGGCCATCCACATTGGGAAACAGCTATGAATGAAGAATATCATTCATTGATGACAAATGATACATGGGATCTTGTTCCTCTACCAAAGGGACGCAAACTTGTTAGATGCAAATGGGTTTACAGAACCAAGTATGGACCAGATGGGAAAGTTGATAAACATAAAGCTCGTCTAGTTGCTAAGGGCTTTTCACAGGTTGAAGGCATTGACTACACTGAAACCTTCTCTCCAGTTGCCAAAATGAACTCTATCCGCCTTGTTCTTTCCCTTGCTGCCTCTTTAAAATGGGAAGTCCATCAAATGGATGTTAAATCTGCCTTCTTGCATGGGGACTTGCAGGAAGAAATCTATATGGAACAACCCATTGGCTTCATACAAACAGACTCCAGCCTCGTTTGTCGACTTAAGAAATCCCTTTATGGCCTCAAGCAAGCTCCTCGAGCTTGGTATGCCAAAATGGATAGCTTTCTTTTAGAATCTGGCTTTTCTAGGTGTCATTCTGACAATACTGTCTACACCAAGAAAGTGGGCAACTCTCTCATCATCCTTGTTCTTTATGTTGATGATCTTATTCTTACTGGTAGTGATCCCAACCTTATAAACCATGTGAAGTCCAGCCTTAAAAAGAAATTTGAAATGACAGACTTAGGACACTTACACTATTTTCTCGGTCTTCAAGTCTTGCAATCCCAAGAGGGTATTTTCCTTTCCCAGTCCAAGTATGCTTGTGATATTCTTCGTCATTTTCACATGGAAGACTGTAAGCCAGCCCTTCTCCCTTTCAGTCTGGAGTCAAACTTTCAGTCTCTTGTACTTCTCCTGAAGTTGATGCTACCTTATACCGTCAACTTGTCGGAAAACTCTTGTATTTAACCCATACTCGTCCTGATCTTTCCTTTGCTGTTGGCCTTGTTGCTCGTTTTATGCAAAACCCCCGTGAAAGTCATTGGAAAGCAGCTAAAAGAATACTTCGTTATGTTCGAGGTACAGTACAGTTTGGGATTCATTACAGTGCCAAAGCAGCTCCTCTGTTAGTTGGTTTCACTGATTCTGATTGGGCTGGTGACCTTGATGATCGGAAGTCTACTGCCGGTTATGTCTTCACTCTTGGTTCAGGACCTATTACATGGGCTTGTAAGAAACAGGCTGCCATTTCTCTTTCGTCAGCAGAAGCAGAGTATCGTGGTGCCGTGGAAGCTAGTAAGGAAGCCTTGTGGCTTCGTCAGATCCTATCAGAGTTTGGCTTTGAGCAGCACATCCAACCACACTTTGGTGTGATAATCAAAGTGCCATTCAGCTATGCAAAGATCCAGTCCAGCATCAGCGCAGCAAACACATTGAACTACACATGCACTTCATCAGAAAGCTCATTCATGACCATGTTCTTGAAGTGCAATATTGTCCAACAGATGATCAGGTTGCAGACATCTTCACAAAGGCTCTCACAGAGGCGAAGTTCACTAAACTTCGATATATGCTTGGAGTTCAGGAAGTTGTCACTAAGGGGGGATAGGCTCTAGTGCCTCCTTCCTTCTCCTATTGTGTCATATTTGTAAATCCTTCAATCCTATCCCAAGTTGTTCTTAAGGGGGGATGTTAGGATATTCCGACACATAGGATATAGTTAAGTTCAACTTGGTCTAGTATAGAGTTAGGTTAGAGTTAGGTAAAGTGTGTTTCTTTACCGTTGTACATTTTGTAACTTACAATCCGACGGTCACGATATGTAGTGATCCGACGGTTCACTCTCACCTCGGTATTACCGACACTTGATCCGTGGCTTGACACCCGATTGGTCCATGAGTTCTATTTAAAGCGCATGGAGGGTCATTGTTCGGGAAATCCGTGCATGAGAGAAGCTTATGTAAATTTTCATTCTTTGATTAATAAATTGTCTGTACCCACGTTGGGACAGGCCGTGGACTGTTTCCCTCCTTGCACTCTGAGGGTTTTAACCACGTCAAAAATACTGGTGTATTGATTTGAGATCTGGTTGTGAGCGGTGTCCTCTTGGTATTCTTTCTGAGGAACTTACCCTGTAAATTCCTACAGTAGTTTAGTTAGTAAATTTCCCATTTTTAAGATGTATATATTTGATGAAGTGCAGGACTATGTTGCCATAAGATGGTATAGGGCTCCAGAGCTGTGTGGATCCTTTTTCTCCAAGGTATAAATTTTTTAAAGGATTCTTTGTTAGATCTATTTTAACTATAACTGCATTCTACTTAGTCTGTTGTGACTAACTATTCTTAGATGTATAACATTCTTCTCATCTTCTTGCTTCTCTAGATGTTATGGAACTAGGTGTTTGCTTGGTATTAGTGTGTTGATTTCAGTGTTGTAAAAATCACGATAACATAAAAAAATCGCAATTTTTTGGTAAAAAAATCATGAATTTTTGAGAAAAAATCATGATTTTTTTTTTTTTCCGATTTTTACAATTTTTCTCCTCGCTGATTTACTCCGAATAATGATTTTCGCAAAATTGGTTAATTCACCATATCGAGTTATCTCGAGTCATAACAGTATGCATGCTAATTATTTTCAGGTGTTCAATCTCTTATCTGTAATTTTGGCGAGGGAAACACTGACGCCTAGAAATTTATTTTATCAAGAACTAATGTCAGTTGCAAAATTTACAAGTCATTTCTCATTTCTGTGGTTGTGTATCTTGGTGAGACACATGAATGAATATACTGAGGCCTTTGATGCATGTATGAAAGGAATCCTTTCTTTTATAGTGGAGAATGTTGAATGTAAGCATAAATAATTATTCTATTTTAAAAGTATTGAGATGAAAAATACTTAAATAAGATGCAGAGGTTGTACCTTGCAATTGAGGGACCATGAATTGAATTTATTTTTCACGAATGTGAAGATATGTTAAGAGCCCCAGAATAATAGTTAATATTGCACACTTCTGATGTTACATGCAAATGTTATGGTTTGAACTTTACAAGTAATTTCTCATTTCTGTGATTGTGTATCTTGGTGAGACACATGAATGAATATACTGAGGCCCATAATGTTGCATGTATGAAAGGAATATTTCCTTTTATAGAGGAGAATAACAGATGTAAGCATAAATAATTATTCTATTTTAAAAGTATAGAGATGAAAAGTACTTTAAATAAGATGCCAAGGTTGTATCTGGCAATTGAGAAACCAAGAATTGAGTTTATTTTACATTAATCTGTAGATCTTTTAAGAGCCCTAGAATTGTTCATATTTCACAGTTCTGATGTTACAAGCAAATGTTATGGTTGTTCAAAGTTGTGTTATTTTTTCCTGGAGATCTCTTAAAATGGATTAGCATTCCATGATTGTTGAGAGAGAATGTGTGAATTGATGGGAAAACAGGGTGGCTGTTAAGTGCTTGTAAGTTGAGGGTTTCTAGTGTGCTTGTGTGCGTGATTAGCCTCAAACCAGATCTAGGGCCTAAGGAAAAATCAACACACTGAAGAGGCTCCTATGGCGTTGCCACATTTTGTGCTTGAGGGTTTTTTCGATGAGGTTGGACTTTCTGAAAACCCTCATGGTCTAATTTATGTTGATTTTATTTTGTTTCCTCTGTGAGATTCAGGGGACAATCCTTGAAGAGATGGTTGTATTCATAGCACCTATGACATCTAAACAATACATGCTCATAATCCAAAGGTTGTTGCTAAACTTCATCATGGTAGGAGATTTTGATTGATTTTGAAAGTGGTAAGGAGATATTCATATACACACATATCCTTACATGAGGTGTAGTGTCCTCGCTTAGTCACTTTAGATATTTTCACAAATTTTCTAATCATGTTTCTAATGCCTTCTATGATTTTCTCCTCTCGATATTCTTTTGGCATAGGAAAATGGGGATATTTTCACAAAATCTCTAATCATGTTTCCAATGCCTTCTATGATTTTCTCCTCTCGATATTCTTTTGGCATAAGAAAATGGGGCTACTGGCAATTTTTCCTTTTCTGGGTTGTAACTTTCTTTTCAGAATTTCATGAATAACCCCACATTATTGAAAAAATACATGTTGTTCTCGAATACATTGTTTATGTCTTCTAGATTTGCAAAAATCACTATAATGAAACCCTTTGCTCCAAGCTCAAGAAGCATACCTGCTCAGGTAATTGCCCTTCACAGAAATCTGAAATCATGCATTTCATCTCTTCTGGTCCGCATCGAACCAAACAAAATAAAATCAACCAATCCAAAAAAAGGGAAAAAAATAAAAGAAAATTCAACAAACACCAGCTGGTAAAAGAAAAATCGACAAAGAAAATACACAATGAAAGCCAAAAAATAACAAGCAGAAGCCAATTCAAAGCAATGCAGAATACAGAGGAAGATGAGCTCAAAAGAATAAGATATAATTTGCCTGCAACTCTTATATAGCAGCTCCATCTCAAAGAAAACATTAAACACAATTATTAGTTAAAAAATTAATTAAACCCAGCCCAGCCCGTCCGTCTACCTAGCGAGTCCGTCTTATGTTGCACGAGCTTTTTCTACAGGAGGAGGGCCATGAGGATGGGGAGGGCCGCACATGGCGGATTTTTCTACAGGAGGAGGAGCGCCAAGCCAGGTTTCTTGCTTTTGCTTCTGTTCTGTAATCCTGTTCAAACATGTTCGAAATGAGTTTGGTAATTAAATGACTATGCATAGCTATGTACATTATATCTTAGAAAAAAAGTAAATATTAAAGTATCTCATGTCCCTGTAAAATATTTCCATTTAAAAACGCAATCTAAAGGCTTTGGTTTGGAAATATTTCAGAATTGCTTCCATGTAATCGCCATCGACCGTAATCACTCGAAATATTTGCGATTTTTAAACAAATTTTGAATCGTAGAACACTGGCCATGTTGGTGGATATGAATATAAAATAAAATCTAAAATATAGATTAAAGTGGAAGTGGGAAAGAACTAGAAGTTGGGGCAAATTTATGACTGTTTGAGATGGAGCTGCTATATAAGAGTTGCAGGCAAATTATATCTTATTCTTTTGAGCTCATCTTCCTCTGTATTCTGCATTGCTTTGAATTGGCTTCTCCTTGTTATTTTTTGGCTTTCATTGTGTATTTTCTTTGTCGATTTTTCTTTTACCAGCTGGTGTTTGTTGAATTTTCTTTTATTTTTTTCCCTTTTTTTGGATTGGTTGATTTTATTTTGTTTGGTTCGATGCGGACCAGAAGAGATGAAATGCATGATTTCAGATTTCTGTGAAGGGTAATTACCTGAGCAAGTATGCTTCTTGTTTAATTCCAAACCAGTATATTATATAGGTGTACAGAATTTAGAATGCCCTCTGGTAGATAATGATTTGGAATCTTAAGATGAATCAGAGGGTTGTTTGATGATTTTTTTTTCTATTGCAAGGTTTTAAGTACTTAGACACAACTCATTGGGATTTCAACAAGAAAGTAAGGGAAACTCATTGACGCTTTAAATTCATTTAAATGTTCACTCGCTTACCTAGGTTTTGACCTATTAAGGATATTTCTATTTTAAAGATTGAAATAAGATCTGATTGAACTGCCTTCTAGGAAGAGCCGTCCCTGAATACAAAACGAGGGAAGAAAATTACATTAGGACGTCTTATTTTCAGCAGGTACAGTGCATTTGATGGGTTACTCACTTATCTAGGTTTTGACCGGTTAAGTGTATTTTTATTTTAAAGTTGAAATGAGATCTGATTGATTGGATTGCCTTCTAAGGAAGAAAATTACATTCCTACGTCTGGTTTGTTATTTCCTTACAAATGGACTTTTTGTGATCCATTGTGTAAACAATGATCTGCTTGTTATAATCTAAACAAGTAATTTTTTTACAAAATATTTTGTCAATCACCAGATCTCTTTGATTTTTAATGTGGTATATGATGCATTTTCAACAGCTAAAAAAATGGTGTAGCCAATTTGAGAAAATAGATAACCTTTCATTACTGTCTTACTGTGCACAAGTTCTGCTGTTTTAACTGAATGATTACATCGTTATACCTGTTGGTGTAAAAGCCAAGGTTGTATCATATCACATGATAAGATGTTCGAGGTAGCTAGTTGGAGGAAATGGATGGCTCTTGAACGCTTTTTTACTGTGGATCAATGATGTTGTTTTAAATTGAAACGTTACACCGTTTACTTATTGGTGCAACGCTGCATCAGATTTATCTGTTTGTTTTTAGTGAGCATCATATTGGAACTTAGAAAAAATTATATATGCGTTAAACAAATTAGGTACATCTAACCAAATGTATAAGAAAATGGAAATGAAGTCCATGGTAGACTCTCCTCCAAAAGTTCTCTGTTTTGGTGCTATTACATCCAAAGTGCTTATTGATGGTCAAGAAAGGCATATTTAAGCAAAGAATAGGGTAGTTTTATATAATCTTCCAAAAGCTCCATGCTTTGAACCAACTTTATCAAATACAGATATGCTCCCTGAACACTTAGAAACAAACATCAAAAGTTGTCTTCTATAATATATGCATAGTGCCTAGTCCTCTCAAAGTTGTATCATATTTCAAGGAACCTATTTGGGAAACCCTATCCTTGATCAAACTCATTAGATCTACCTGATTAACATGTAGAATACAAAGCTTTTTCATGTCTGGAAATGTATGTACTATTCTTTTTAGCTCATTATGTAACTCATAAACCATTTCAGAATCCGTTCGAATGCAATCAATAATGTCTATGACAGATTTGGACATCTCAATATGATGAAGTTGTACCATGTTCTTTTGACAATAAAAATCGGATGAAATAGTATTTGAGAATTCATTGAGATCGGTGTGCAAAGAATTTTGCATGCTACTTGTTTCTTTTTCTGAAGGATCTCCACATTTTATAAAACTTCTTTTCACATTCAAGTAAAATAACAGATCACTGGATACAAACATAGAGTTGAACAATTTACAATTCCTGTGCAACAAGATTTCTCCCTCTTTGAGCTGACCAGGAGTATTCTTACTAAATTTATAGCCTTGCATGGCTTTTTTCACCCTTTGAAATTATTAAGCTGATCTACTTTCAACCTTGGAATTCTATGTGGTATCTCTCTCATAAATTCTCAATTAAAACAGGTCCTTCTAAATTCCTCCTCATGGCTTTACAATTCCTGCACAACAAGAATTCTCCCTATTTGAGCTGGCCAGGAGTATTCTTATTAAATTTATAGCCTTGCATGGCTTTTTCCACCCTTTGAAATTATTAAGCTGATCTACTTTCAACCTTGGAATTCTACGTGGTATCTCTCTCATAAATTCTCAAATTAAAACAGGTCCTTCTAAAAAAGCTTACATGATTGGACCGTAACCCATAGTAATGTTGGGAAATACTAGGCCTCTGAAATGCCTCTGAAATTAGGGGATTGAAACAAGACAAATGAACTTTAGATAAAAGACTTCATAAAGATCATTGCAATTTGATTGGACCAATTTTTGAAGCTTGACGTCCACTCCCCTTCAGCTAAGTTCAGTGAATTTGTGTTTAGGTCTGATCCTTCTATTCCTCCTCTATTGCAATATTAGCTAATAGGTCTGCTACCATATTTCCTTATCTCTTTACATACTGGAAGCTGACCTCCTTAAATTTTCTAATTGCTTCCCTTGTCCAAGTGAGTTGTACTTTTGAATGCAATGCAAGATTTTTGTTTTGGTTTAAATTTTTAAAACAAATTGTAACATTTCACTAGAACATGATCACATGCAAACCCAGATGTATCCTCTGAATTCATGAAGTACCAGGGCCTTTGTGAAGGTACTATGGACCACTACCAGATGAGTTTTCTTGACTGTGTGATGGAATTTTATTTTTACAAGCTATTCCTGTCTGGAAAACACTTGCAATTCACAATAATTAGGAATTCTATACAAAAGATGACCGGGAAGGTTGGAATCACATTCTCCGCACTGCATTATTCATTGTCTTAACAGGCTTATGAATACAAAATACCATTGCATTGCTCTTGCACTACTTAAGGTCCTCTTTCCATTTCTCATCTGATTTCCTTCAAGAATGTTGTACAGACAGTGTGACTCATCCACTGGTGGAGACTTCATTAAAGTAGGCACTCAAAATCCGTGTTTTTGATAACTAGATATGGATAGATAAAGAAGAAAGTTGGCCATCTAGCATGAGAACTATACTGCAATAGCAACTGTCCTGTTGGCAACAATGCATGAAATTTATAAGCCCCTATTGATGGCCTGATTAAAAAGCAAATAAATCTAGAACATAGATGTAGATGGAGCAGAGTCAACATGTTAATCGCAATAAATATAGAAGCCCCCTTATATATCATAACTGCGTGCAAGGGGAGAGAAAAATCCCAATGTCCAATGCTCTGAAACACAGACTTAGAGGCTTTGGCCATTTGCAATAAGGCCGATTTTGTGTCATGGTATGAGGCTTATAGGAAAGTCTATTTTTGTTTTCTGTCTTTCATCTTTTTCACACACTATCCTTTTGTCTTCCAATTCTGATTTACAGCCTGCTACATCAAAGTACAAGTTAGTTTTAAAAAACTGAGCTGCATGGCAGGTGCATGAAGTACTATAGCATTTTATTTAACAAATGTTTAAAAAAAATACTATAGCAACTTTTTATCCTGTTCATGGAAAAATATCTGGACAAAACCAAAAAACATCATCAAAATAAGAGGGTTACTCAAAAACGTTACAGCAGCAGCTTGAATCCACATTTTCTGCGACTCTGTACCCTTTCCCTTGTTTGATCAAGTTAACAGATTATTATTCCCTTACAAATGGACTTTTTGTGATCCATTGTGTAAACAATGATCTGCTTGTTATAATCTAAACAAGTATTTTTTTTTACAAAATATTTTGTCAATCACCAGATCTCTTTGATTTTTAATGTGGTATATGATGCATTTTCAATAGTTAAAAAAATGGTGTAGCCAATTCGAGAAAGTAGATAACCCTTCATTACTGTCTTACTGTGCACAAGTTCTACTGTTTTAACTGAATGATTACATCACTATACCTGTTGGTGTAAAAGCCAAGGTTGTATCATATCACTTGATAAGATGTTCGAGGTAGCTAGTTCGAGGAAATGGATGGCTCTTGAAGGCTTTTTATTGTGGACCAATGCTGCTGTTTTAAATTGAAACGTTACACCGTTTACTTATTGGTGCAAGGCTACATCAGATTTATCTGTTTGTTTTTAGTGAGCATCATATTGGAACTTAAAAAAAATTATATATGCATTAAACAAATTAGGTACATCTAACCAAATGTATAAGAAAATGGAAATGAAGTCCATGGTAGACTCTCCTCCAAAAGTTCTCTGTTTTGGTGCTGTTACATCCAAAGTGCTTATTGATGGTCAAGAAAGGCATATTTAAGCAAAGAATAGGGTAGTTTTATAGAATTTTCCAAAAACTCTATGCTTTGAACCAACTCTATCAAATACATATATGCTACCTGAACACTTAGAAACAAACATCAAAAGTTGTCTTCTATAATATATGCATATTGCCTAGTCATCTCAAAGTTGTATCATATTTCAAGGAACCTATTTGGGAAACCCTATCCTTGATCAAACTCATTAGATCTACCTAATTAACATGTGGAATACAAAGATTTTTCAAGTTTGGAAATGTATGTACTATTCTTTTTAGCTCATTATCTAACTCATAAACCATTTCAGAATCCGTTCGAATGCAATCAATAATGTCTATGACAGATTTGGACATCTCAATATGATGAAGTTCATGTTCTTTTGACAATAAAAATCAGATGAAATAGTATTTGAGAATTCATTGAGATCGGTATACAAAGAATTTTGCATGCAACTTGTTTCTTTTGCTGAAGGATCTCCACATCTTACAAAACTTCTTTTCACATTCAAGTAAAATGACAGATCACTGGATACAAACATAGAGTTGAACAATAAAGAGACTTTCTTAGTTCTTGACTGAAGTGCATTTTTCAAATTATCCTGTGTTTTCATGTCAATGTTGTCAGGTACCCCACCCAGAACAGTCTCAGACTTGAACCTTGGAATATCTGATATACCAACACTTTCAGAGAGCTTTGGACCATTATTTTTAGGTTGATTATCCTGGTGCTTATCAAAATACTCCATTATATTCAAAAAAGTTGAAGTCACTTTCAAAGAAGGATATGTAAATTTAATCAATTTGCAGTTGTCTTCATCTTGTATATTTTTCTGAAGAGAAAAACAACTATGATTGTTGCAGTCCCCTCCATGTGAGTGATGGAAATCCAAATAAATCCATTCACTTGCAGATGTAGAATGCTCCTTTTGTTGATGGAGAACCATTTTTCTAACATATAAGGCTATAAGTTATTTTTTAGCATCATAAAACACAGGAGTTGGTAATGACTTGTAGGTGTTGTCAGTTAAGGTTAGCTTAGGTACAACTACTAGTTCATCAAAAGATCCATGTGATATTAATTTGGACTCATTTGATTTTTCCATAGTAACATCTATTGTTTCCATCAATTCTTAGAAGATTTCAAATGTTCCTAAACGTACATAGCATGCATTATCTTATCTTGTGAAGATAAGAAAAAAAAGCTCGTCTACATGATTGGCAGACCAAAAGTGGAAAATAGAAAACACAATAAACATATGACCATATGACCATATTACCATATTCTCGAGTTGAATTTCAATAACAGATATGTATAATTTGGCACCCAACACAACATATGCTATTAAGAAGAGTACTTGCATATTTGAACCGGGATTGGTCTGGAGAAAAGGCAACCAGTGCCGACATGGAAACTTTGAGGCAATGCTGCATGAAATTATGGAATGAATTTTGAAATAAGCTAGAAAGTGTTATGAACTCCGAGTTCCACCAACTCAAGCAAGTATTCAAGAAGAAACTCTAACCAGAGGCACATGTAGCAGATTAAACATACAAAGAACTCGGCCCAAAACCTAGGCCTTGATCTTTCTCGTTATCATAACTTCAACCTTGAGTAACCATACCTAAAACACGTTTTTAGCTAGCAGAAGAAGGTGAATATTAGCAGAACTTGAACTACTCCCCCAAAACATCACTGCAAAAGTTACCTATGTGCTACTACACCATTTGGCATTAACCCAATGGAATGCTGGAGGTACCAATTCACACCTTGATATCAAACAGGTAAAGATGCCCATCATCAAAAGGGCAGGTAGCTCACTGGTAGAGTAGGTCCTGTATTAAATTCCTAGCCAGCCCAATTTTCACCAGAATGAGTTTTAGACAATGCAATAGAAGCACAGAAGACAAAGAACACTCTGCGTTGAGGCCACACTCACAAAACTACTCACATCAACCACAAAATAGCTAACAACCACTTTAGACCACAACAACAACAATGAGGCCAGTTCATCCCCTTACAAATTACTGAAATTTGATGCTCCATCTACCTTCAAAACTAACAAAAATTATATTCCCACTCCCACTTACAGTCGCTTTAATGAAGTGAAGGAAAAATGTCTCTCTTTTTTATCAAAGGCTTCAGCTCTACCTTCTGATCCAAACCTAAGATATATCATTCAGAATGAGCTTTCTTTTGTAAACGAGGATTGGAAGCAAGACAAGAGTTCTGCTCCTGTTATGCCATTAATTAATTCCAATAACACTCTCCCCCAAAAAGTCTTGTGTGTAGAGTCATTGGGTTTACTATGGTAATGATTGTAACATTTTGCAGTCTTTTCTTTGTTGGCCTATGGTTTAGTGGTTAAGTAGTTGAGACACAACATCACCTTGTTAATGACCCAAAGTCAAATTTAGATCAGAGCCTTAAATTATAAGTTGATTGAATTTTATGAGATTTATATGTAATATTAATTCAATAATTAATAAAAAATAGTGTGAGGCACCCTAAATCAACTTCTGTTTATATAGCATTAGAATTTCATTTCTGCTACATATTTGCATCTCATTTAGATTTGCCCATTCCCATGTAGTGATTGTTCCTCAATTTATGCCTTACGGCGTTTCTTTTGCAACATTTGGTGCAAATGCTAGTTATAACACATAACAAGTGATTAGAATTAGTTTCTCCGACAAAATATAATTTTCCATCATTCTTCTTCAGATTTCCTTGCAACATATATCTCTCTCCTGCAACTAAACGATTACCCAAACTCTCCATCCACTCAAGAGTCCGCACTCAAATCACTTTATTTTCTAAAAGAAGGTGATGAATTAAAAATTATAATTGGTTACCACACATTTGAAACGGCATAGGGCTCTTAAAATACAATACCTGGATGACAAATTATCAAATAACTTGTTTTTACTAAATGCAATATGAACTTCAAAAAAGAAAAACAGAAGAAAAGGAGCAAATGTTGGGTGGAAGTATAAGAGGAATGTGGTGACGGGTTAAATTTTGATGAGAATTATTTGCATTTTGTCTATAATCTTTAAATATTGATTACTTAAAATTTATACAATATCACTTTTAAAATAGTTATATTATTTTTTAAGTATTTAACATAAGTTTTATAAAGTGTTATACTCATAATATTCACAGCTTAAGAAGAAACTTTACAAAACTTAAAACATAAATATAGAAAGTTGAAGTTTAAAAGTTGAAACTCAGGCAACACGTCCATAGTAACATGTTCTACCGAAATAAAACTTTATTTACTCATGATTCACAACAATTTATAAATTCTTTAAAATTATATAATCAGATATAAATTACATACCTTTAAATTAATATGATTCAATAAATTAATCTTTTAAAAATAAAATAAACTATATGATTCAATAAATTAATTTTTCAAAAATAAAATAAACTATATATTTTTATAATAAAATAATAGCTACAGAGTTTAAAGTTTAATACAAAACTTATCGTTAAAGAAATGATTTTGATGTTCATAATAAAAAATTAAAAAACAAATATAAAAAAATAAACTATATGATTCAATAAATTAATTTTTCAAAAATAAAATAAACTATATATTTTTATAATAAAATAATAGCTACAGAGTTTAAAGTTTAATACAAAACTTATCGTTAAAGAAATGATTTTGATGTTCATAATAAAAAATTAAAAAACAAATATAAAAATAAATATCAAATAAATGAAAGGGAAATTTCAAAAGAAAACTAGTCGAAATTTTAAAAGAAAACTAGTCATATAAAGTTTGATTGACCGATAGGAATATCCGTAGCAAATTTAATCAAATGGCTATTTGATAGGAAAACTAATCATATAAAATTTGATTGACTAGGAGTGTCCTTCAAGTTCATACGCTGGTGGGAACCGTGGAAAATATTTGAATTTTTGGTCCGATGTCCCAACTCTTCCCAGCATCCGTGTTCCGAAGAGCTCACCCTAATCTTTTGAGTTTCCAGCATTCTTGGGTCGTTTCGCTGTTACTTCTCTCCTGAAGTTTGTTCCATTTATATTCAAACTTTAGGTATACATTGTCATTTATAAATTTGTTCCATTTATTATTCGAACCTTAGGTTATACCGACATTGTCATGCTGTCAAACTGTACTAAAGGATCGTAACATTAACGCATGACATCTAACTTCTTGTTAAATGTGTCCATATTTTTTGATATCAAATAGCAAAACTACTTCATTTCCTGAGTTTTTTAATTATTTTTCTATGATGCTGACTACGTATTAAAAGAATCACCAATCTGGTCTGGACATTAAAAAAAGAGAGGAAAAAAGCCAAACCTTTTGAAAGTGACCATTCAATTGGAATTGGTGGGCCTTTGGAAAATTGCATTCCTTTATTTCATAATCAATTGAAAAGGATGGGAGGGACGCACAAGAATTGCGTTCCCTGGTTAGGTAAGACAGATTTGTTCGAGATCAGAAGAAGCGGTGATATTAGAACGGATATTGTACGTATGGTCCTCGTCTACCCAAACGTTAACATGATCCGCCTCTCCTTCACACCTCGAATCGAAAGTTCCACATTCTCCCGTTTTGTTAGAAATAGTAACTACTCTAGTATTTGGAGTTAGTTAAAGTTAGAGAGTAAGTTAAGTGAGTGTGGAGTCTTAATCTGCTTACGCTGGTGGATCAACTTCAATTGGTGGATCAACTTCAATTGCTGAATCAACGAATTCAATCGAATTTCCATCTTGATCCATTGCGGGTGAACCTGCTTATGGGTATAGAACAAGAAGCTGCGCGCTTGGAAAGATTGTGAGTTAACTGAGTATGTGTGTTAAGATATTTTAGCCAAAAAGCTAATTAAAAAAGTATAAATACTTTTCACCAAATTCGTTATAAACATCATATTTTGTGTGATCAATAAAAAAACAACCACTAATATTTTTCGTGTGATTTGTCTCTTCTACCTTTCCAACAAATTAATATGTTCAAAAAAATCTGCAGTGCTCCACTTTGTTTTTCATATTTTTTTTTTATGAAATCAATGCACGAAGTTTTTGCCAGAGTCGTTTTTCGATATATTAAAAAAGGGTAAGGTTTTAAAGGTTTTTTATTTTGGTAAAAGGTTTTTGAAAAGGGGAATACCTTTTTAAGTGGGCAAAAGTCTTATCAAAGTGTAAGAAGGCAAATTAAAGGATTAAAGTTTGGAAATGGGAAACAAAGGTTTTTTATATATTAAAAGAACAAAACTGTATTGTATGAAAAGGGTTTTATTTGTATAAGAAGTTTAAGTTTTGAAAGGTTGATTGGTTTGTAAAATTATTTCGTATTTTGTTAAGTATGATAATTTTTTGTGAAGATTGTGTCTTACAGGGGCGCATAATGAAATTCATATTTTTTTCGGGGAGATATAGAATATAGCTTCATGCAATCAGCAAAGTAAATATAAGAAAAGGAGTGACAGCAATCATGGGTTGCAAAGCACAACTGAAGTATATTAAGAAAAGAAATCGAAAAAAAGAGGTAAAGATCATTGCCATGGTTAGAGAGGTTCAGGTCGTAGCCGAGGAAGTGAGAAGTCTAGTAGAAGACAAATAAGAAATCGCGGGTGATTCGTATAACTTTGATTTGCTACCACCTCCTATGTTGTGAATATTTTGATCATTAGGTTATCAAGATGTTAACTTTTCTTCGAGCTAGAGAGTTAATTGAGTATGAATCTAATAACCCATATGATGCAATATGTGATGTTTTAACATTGAATTTTATAAAACAAGCACTGGATAACAAGTGTTTGTGCAGGGTGGCAAAACTACAACTTCCAAAGAAACATGGAAATTCCAGGAAGCGAAGTTTGGTGCAAGGGTGAGTGACATGCAACAACAGGTTATGTCACAAGCAAAGAAGTCAGTCGCAGATCTGAGCAAGGATGAACAAGACTCTAAGAGAAAAACAAAGCTTGGAGAATCCCATTCAAAAGTGGACTATGCTTGTCAATACCATAAAATTGAAATCCATTATGCAAGCATGTATATGGATGAAGAAGATGCAACGAAGATTGCACAGAGAGAAGTTGAAGCCTCTGTGTATGAAACAAAGCAAGATAAAATAAATGCTCAAGGACTACATTGTAAAGTGGATGATACAGATGATTGTGAATCCCACTGTGATGAGACACACGTGGATGATGACTGCAAAGTTATATGTGAATCAGTGAATCCAGCGGCAGCAGATGGATTTGGTGAAGTTGAAATTGTCAATGAAATTGACAATGAGCACACGCATGCTTGGGTATCCACCACAGTGTGGATGAACATTATGTTGATCTTATGTGTGGTTTCTTTTTTGAAACATGGATCGAATGTGACAATATGGTAAGCTCAATGTTTGATGAAACATTAAGGGTTGAAGCTGCCATTGCTGGAACTGCTCATGAAACAGTACATGATCTAGCAGCGACTGATGATCAAGAAGATGATAAAGTGATTGAAGAGTTTTTTATGAGAATATCCACTAACAGCATAACAGTGGAAGACAGCCTCTATGCAGTTGAAAAGAAGGAAAATGTAGAGCAGGAAGCTCTAACTGAAGAGAGTCATATTAAAGGTGTTTTTAACATTGTTTTTGAATATGCAGGTATTCAAAATAGCATGGGAGCAGAATTTGAAAACAAGGTTGTTAATAAATTTGATGCAGATTTGAAGATCATTGAAGAATGGATTCAGATACGAATAGAACAAATTGATGTGAGTCTTAAAACAGCAGCTGGAATAAAAGAATTGAATGAAATGGTGAATAATGATCTTGAGTATGCAGATTATAGGGAAAAAGCACAAGTACCTGATGATGAAAGTGAAAATAATGAATATGAAAAGTAAAGAAGACACATTGAAGATGCAATGTTATGGCAATAGTCCATAGTTGAACGAATATTTGAAGAGGAAGTTGTAGAAGACATGATCCAATTGTTTTTCAAAACAAGTTCAAGACAATTCAAAGAAAAATTGCAGCAACAACAATTGAAAAAAGCTTACAGCAAGAAAGTTCAACAAAGAATGAAGCAATTTCGAGGATATAGAATCTGGAAGCAGAGAAAAAGAAAACGCATAATTGTAAAATTATTGAGTCATTGTAAGCCTAGCTGAGACATAGACTAGTAGGCATGTTTGTGTGATAGTTAAGTCTTGTTGAGTCATACGGTCGTAATTAAGGGGGGTGTTAGAAATAGTAATTACTCCCGCATGTGGAGTTAGCTAAAATTAGAGAGTGAGTTAAGTGAACATTGAATCAAGTCTAGTGGTGGATGAAGAGATAAGTGCAGTCCATATTTAGAGTGTGAGGTAACTGAGTTAACTGAGTATGCATGTCAAGATATTTTAGGCAAGTAACTAGTTAGAAAAGTATAAGTACCGTTCACCGTGTTCATTCTAAGCATCATGTTTTGTGTGATCAATAGAAGAACAACAGCAGCAGCTCTATCTTTCATGTGAATTTGTATTTTGTTTCCTCTGCTTTTCAACCGCTTCTTCATTTGGAATGATGAAGAAATCCAGTTGATCACCAACCTGAATTCCTCCGATCTATGGCATCTGAAAACTGATCTTCTGCTTATGAATATTAATATATGTTTTCGGCCGCAAGTCTAGTTCAGCATATCCCAAATTCACGTGATCCTCGCAATCAAACAGATGCTGAGGTTGAATGTTGAAGTACTGAAATTGTACGCGGGAAGTATTTGGGAAGCATGACTGTTGTTGACTTTTGCCATGCAGCTGGCTCGCGTAATCTTCCACTATATGAGTTGTATGAGCTCGTTGATAAACATCAGTAAAATCAGTGGCATTTGAATGGGAGTGACTAGCGCTCCATGCGGTTATGCGAGAGGATGCTGTGAACGACGAATAATCGATCATTATCTGATTTTCATTTTCATTAGTCATTATCTTCCCAGCGTTTAGAATGTTACCTTCGCCCATATCAACAAGACCAGGGCTAGTGGTGGTACAGCCATATGAACCAGGCTCTTCATGAGGTGGCAACGTAGTCCACGAGGCTATTGACTGATCACCTCTTGATAATTTTGCAGTATTACAAGTTTGATCATGGGCTTGCAGACTCGGAGATGTAAAAACCTGAGACAAGCTATGATTGATGTGAGTAAAAGTAAGCAAAAGCTGAGAAATAAGAAATTAGTTGATTGTTAATAGGGTTCAGATAAATTGGAAACACAATATTTTGCTCCAGTACCTGTTGATTCTTTAAATCCAATACGTCCTGAACACATGAGTGCTCATTTTCTTTAGTGGCCAGTACATTAAAGATGTTATAGAGTGACTGTAGGTACCCTTCAGACATGACGTCCAACGGCTTGGCAGAGTGAAGCAACGTATAAGCATCATGAGCATTGGCAGACACTGAGTTGATATTGCAGGTATCGCCTGATTGTGAGGGCATATTAGATTCTGCGCAATTTTTGCCGTTGGATTCAGTGGAGGATGAAAGAGGTACCATGGAATGTTTTGGGTTGAGGTTCTTCTTGATGTAAGAGTTCCAATAATTCTTGATCTCATTGTCCGTACGTCCAGGCAAATGGGCAGCAATTTGAGACCACCTGCGTTGTCAATGTCATTAATTCTCCATGTTAATGGACGCAGAGACTCATGTGAAGGACTAGAACTAGACCAACATGCAAGGAATAGAGAGCACAATTAGGGGTGTGGGAAAAGAGAACAACGTAAACCTGTTACCCAGAATGGAGTGTAGGTGTATGATCAATTGCTCTTCTTGGGGTGAAATGGCAGTGTGTTTAAGGCCAGGCCGTAAGTAGTTTATCCATCTTAGCCTGCAGCTCTTTCCGCATCTTTGCAGACCTGTAGACACATTCGAAGCTATATTATAAAGTACTTTATGTCACACCAGTGGGTGGGAACGATGTATATTCCTTTTACCACAGACCTTATATATCTAAAGTTTAAATCTAAATGCACATAAATAAAAAAGTGAATCTAAATGGGCATAAATAAAAATATGTGTGCAATTCTCAATAGATTAACTTACGGTAAGTGTTACAATGGTAAATGATAATATTAATATACTTGTATTAAGATAAATTACTTTATAATAGTGAATATTAATATATGATAAAAGTTAATTTGATTGTAATGAAATATGAAATATTATAAATAATATTATTTTTGACAAAATTAATATGAAAATATTAATATTTTAATTTGCGTTTTTTTAATAATAATATTAATTAAATAAAATATATAAATTATTTATTTTTATTGAAAAGAAAATAATTTATTAAATTATAAAATATAATTTTTTTGTCATATTGTTTATGATCTTTCGGGCTTGAATTGTGGTTTGAAGAACCTTGATTGAGGGTATTTAATTCGTCATAGTCACACGACATTACTTTGACTCCCTTAGCACAGAGCACAACCTCCTTATAAAGTTTGATCCTATCATGTGAAGTTTAATTCTTGCCTCGCTGACTAAACCTATCTTCAAAAAAATTGTGTTAACCCAACTTAACCAAAATATATTATTATTTTAATAATACTTTATAAAATATTTAATATTATATCATTATATTAAATTAAATATATCAAAATAAAAAAATATAAATTAAATTATATTTAAATGTATATAAAATGTAAAATTTAATTACTATAAGGGTATCTAAAATTTATTACTCATAACACATCTAAATTTTAGTTATTATAAATTTAAAGACTATAGAGCAAAATTAAAATTTATTACTCATAACATATCTAAATTTTAGTTATTATAAATTTAAAGACTATAGAGCAAAATTAATATTTGATAATTGTGGTTATGAAGTCATGATATTCAATTTTTTGGAATCGGAAAAAATGAAAATAAATAAAGAAAAATTAAATTTTGATTTTTGGAATGAGAAAAATGAAAATAAATAAAAAAAATGTAAATTTTATATTAAAATATAAAAACATAGATTAATATAATTATATATATAATTCAGCACACCTATCAATTTCTTTCAATTTACTGTATTAATTTACATACTTCACCATCTCTCAACCTTAATCACACCTTACTATTCTGACTACAATGAATTTATGCTCTGCTAATATTCGCACAATATATTGATCATACTACCAAAAAAATCTAAATATCTATGTCTATATTGCTTCTCACGGTTGACATATGTATAAAAAAGACACACCGGCACCTAGATTGCAGCATTGAAATGCTACGCTGAAACACATAAAGTAAAATGGAGCTAAGCGAAATTGAAATTAAAGAGCGGCAGGGAACATAAGGAACTACCAGCTTGCTTGGCCACATAGCTCCAGGAGCAGCCGGTAATGTTGTTCTTCATCATATAATTGTTGAGTTCCTCGTCTTCCTCAGGTGACCATAGACCTTTCCTAAACTTTGGCGTGGAGGAAAACGGGGCGCTCTGTCTTTGCCCTTTTGTGCACCTCATTTTTACCTCCGCCTACCAAATCGCTCTTCTGTGCGGATTCTAATGGTGTGCTTAGAGACAAAGCCAGGTTAAGGATGGAGCCCACCATCATCCAATTTTGAAACATTGGCACACGGATTACCACTACCCTTTTGATTTGACTCCCTATGATTGTTATCTTTTTAATTGAACGTATTATAATAATAAGAGGGACTTTGTTATGCAAGCCATTTTACTCCTTCCGTCGGATGACGGGATACCCATACCCATAATATTCTGTGAACTCCCACGGAAGAGGTTAATAAAATAACAGTGTCCAGCTAACTTGGCCTCCAATATCACCGCAGGCATACAGTTGTTGAACGTTCATTCAATGAGTTGTAGTTGTCCGTGTTACTTGGAGACTACTGTGGTCATGAGTTTTGGTATACAAAGTTGACTCATGGTTGGTTTTTTAAAAATTATTTTTGATGAGATAGGTATCTATGCAACTATATGAAGCTTTTGTGGAGCTTGCTTCAAACCATACAAAGATTTCTTCAATCTGTATATCTTATGTTCTTGTCCCAGAACTTCAAAACCAAGAGGTTGCTCTACATAAATTTCTTCTTGCAATATACCATTTAGGAAGACAGATTTCACATCAAGCTGATAGACTTTCCATTTGTGTTGAGCCGTTATGGATAAAATGGTTTTGATAGTGCCTAACCTTGCTACTGGAGCAAAGGTTTCACCACACTCGACACCAAATTGTTGTGAGAATCCTTTGACAACCAACCCTACCTTATTTTTCTCAATCTCTCCTTTTTCATTTAGCTTGGTCTTATATCCATTGTGGAATTATCTCAATACTCACATACTTCAATCTCCCTTCCAATTCTTCAAAATAGTCAAATAAATTTTCTCCCTCTTCATTCAAAAAACCTACCAACATCAACTATTGGATCTACCCACAATCACTCAATAACCTTTATCCAACCTCAACTAAAACTATCTTTACTCTTCTTTTATAACTCTACTTACAAACTCAAATAGGGTGTTATAATTTCATCTCCTTTACAAGCCAACTACCAAATATAAAAAAATACTAATGTAGATAATTATGACCTTGGATCACTATAGAAAACTTTCATAACCACCAATTCATGGAAGTAGAGTCTTGGTTATTTGAGAAATGTAGAATTGCTAATATTCCATCCTCTTAGTATTAGTATGGTCAATTTCAAAGATCAATGGGCCTTTCCCTTCAAAATCATAAAAACAACACTATCATCTCTACATTCACATATGATAACATCCTTCAAGCATGAGAAGATAAAATTCTCTAATAATTGAAAAAAATCAAACATAAATGCATGAAAATTAAACATTCATTTAACATAGGAAAGACTTAAAATGTTGGATCTATAGGCCTCTTCATCAACTTCAGAAATTAAGATAATAAAATATAATTACAAATTCCTGTCTCAAAGGATTTCTCATTGTTTAGAATCAATGCTAGCTTATTGGTGTTAGTCTTAGTTGGGCACCACATTACATAAATCTTCCCACTATTACCAAAATCAAATAAACTCTTTTACTTGTAGATATTACATCCTTTTCTTCTTTACTATATTATCTCTTCTATATGCAAGCCCTCTTTTTATTTTCCTTATCTTACTTATTTCTCCTATTGTCCTTGCTTCCATCTCCTTTTATTTCCCTTTTATGTTATTTCTCCTTATTTCTTCTTTTCAACTTATTCTCTTCTTCTTAAATCTATTCTCCACTCATGTAAATATCCCTCTTTATTTCCTTCCCTCTTGAAATTCTTACTCCACATTCTACCATTAATTATGCCAAGCAAATTCCCTATTGATAATCCCTTTAAGCGCTCTTCAAAAAAATTATTGGATTCATTAGAAATGGAAGGTATTACCTGCTTAAAAGGTGTTGAACATATTTTTTCATACTCACCATATTAATTTTAACTTAAGGATTTTATTTAAAAACTAGGTACAACACATAAATATGATAAGATAGACACATGAATGTGTATACCAAAAAATCCCATCAATATCAAATGGCCCTATTTAAATTGTGTGAAATTAATGTAGGTTGTTTTCTTTCAATAGAAAAATCAACAATAATGGGGGATTACGAAGGTGGAGCTCCAACAACGTCATAGGGACCCCATTGCCTCCAAAATAACCAGGATTTTGACCTTTTGGGATTCAATCCCAGACGCCCCAATAATTATGAATCCCAAAGTTCTTCTTGGCATCACAATGGAGGCATGTCCATTATATCAATGACCCAAAAATATTGCTTCAACATCATGACAACACAAACATCCTTTGTAAGGGATTTTAGGTTTCGAGTACGATAGGTTTTGACCACTGTTATGAGCCTTAAGGCCTATGAGTTGGACCCTAGTTCCACTAAGAGATTTCTCACGCCACCTAATGAGTTGAAGGTGTTCAACATAATTAGAGGAACGTAGAATGCTAAGGCCATATTTGAATTTCTTAGGAGCAATATTCATGTAATATTCAAACAACCACATAAAACCTATATATGAAATATTTGGTCTCTATAGGGGATATTTGGTACTATTAAGATATTTTCCATAATAAAAATGGGTCCTAGAATCTATACAATAGCTAGTGGGAGAGGAAAATAAGGAACTTAGGCCCAAAATGAATTTTCTTGAGGTCAAGGTCCATGAAATTGGTTTTGAAAAATCACATTGATTCTTTCGAAAGGATAATTAGCATATGGGTGACATTAGGTTATTTTTTGCAAAACATATGGGATTTAGGTTTGTACCATGGCTAGAGGATGAAAATGAGTGCTTGAGGCCCTAAAAAATGTGTTCACATCTTCAATGGCAATGGACAAGGCATTCGACTATGAATATGAGATTTACTAATATGCTTTGCACATCGACAATGATGTCAGGGTACTATGAATAATGCATATGTTCTATGATACCATAAGCATTCAACAAAGTGATCAAAATAATGCAGTTTTCCATTTGAATATGTGTTCAGATTTGTGAATATTTACTCACAATAGCACATGCAGGTTCTAGAATGTACATGCTTTTTTATAACGTGTCCATGTTTCTTGATTTCAGAATTTTATAACTCCAAATTGTGTTGTGACTTGGTTGTTTTAGATTTATGTTTGGTATGAGTAACCTCATTGTTTCACTTGCAAAAGAGTCAAACCCTTTTATTTTTTTAAAATCTCTCAATATCTCTATTCTTCCTATTATCCTTAATATTGAATTTTTAAAAATAATATTGTTTTCTAATTTTAATTTATTTTTGTCTTAACATATATGAGAATGTTAAGAATTGAGATTTGCATGAACACACTAATCACAATATATGCCTTGTGTTTTAAAGAAAACATAACCTACAACTATCAAAAGAAAAGCAAGAAAATAAAAAAAATGAAAATAAGGCTCATACAAAAATTCTATAGAATGTTTTGCAAGCTAATTTTATTTGTTACATCTTATATATAATACCATACTTAACTTTATTGTGGAAGTATCTGAATTACCCTTCTATGTTAACTCTTTTTATTTTTCTATAGGCATGTCTATTTTGGAATAGGACTTTCATAATTTTAATTTAATTATAAATAATTATTAAGTGGATGGTAGAGATCTAACCTTCACAAAATATTCTAGAATATTATTACTAGTAGTAATAAATGAAATGTTGAAATTTATCTCAAAAGTAGTTATGCATTTCTTTCCATTTTAATTAATTGGATTAATTCAAAAAATTGTCATATGAGCATGAGTTATGGTTTAGTGGGCATGTGGTATTAGTAAACCATGGTATTGGTGAACAACGGTATTAGCCCATAATTTTGTAACAAAGTTTATTTATTTAGTAATTAAGAATGTTTATAAGAAAACATATACGCGTGCACACACACACATATAACAATTTCAAATAAAGTTATAATTTAATTTTATTTTAATCTTGACAATGTGAAATGTAAGTGTTTTGGCATTTTAAAAATAAAACTGTGTATATTAAATTTTACTAAAACTTAAAATTGAATTTAATAAATTAAACTATTTCTTTAAAAGTTAAAATAAATTATCACTAAATTTTAAAATTATAATTTGAATGAAATATTCCCATCAAACTAATTATTATAAAAACAAAATATTATGTAAATTATTTTTAAAATTTTAAATTCCAATATACTTCAATCATAAAACCATTTCTATTTATTAATATTTTGTTTTCATTAGTACTTAATCTTTAAATTTTATTAATATCAATTTATTTTATTGCACTTACAATCATTGAAAAAAAGAAATGAATAAAAATATTAAAAAACAAGGGCTACATAATAGCTAGTACCTCTTAAATATAGTTTAATTAAACTAGAAAATAATAAAGACAAAGATTACATCACACAAATGAAAAAACTAATAAAATAATACTATATTGTAGAATGCCATCACCAAAAATTAAGAAATATGATATATATATATATATATATATATATATATATATATATATATATGAATTTAGGCTTTTATGATGCATACTTTTTTAATATATATATTTATTCATTATTTATATACATATATATGTTTATATGTTTTATTTTTTATTAATATATATAATTTTTTATCATTATATTTATTAAAAAAAATATTATAACAATAAGTCAACTCAAATTGAAAATACTAAATAAGAATACAATAATTCATCAAAATTGAAATAATAAAAACGGAAAAGAAAAATCAAAACAAAAAATTACTAACTAATAGAAATGGATGTTAATAAATAACCCATAATAATACCTCAACTAATCACCTTACAAAAAATAAATTTTAATAATAATAACAAATAACAAAAAAAAATCTCATTGTTAAACTATGAATAAGCAAAGAAATTTTTGGTCAAAGACAAACTAATACTGAATTAAACCCAAAACTAAATGCTTAATATAATGTTTAATTAAATTATTTTTAAAATTAAATTACTTTAATAATTTGAATTACAAATTTAACTATAAAAATTATTATTTAAATATTTTTTTCATCAATCAAATAATAAATATAAACGCTCATGGTACAAAAAAAATCAAAAATACAAATCAAATCTAATTAATTTTAATTGCTTAAATGCCTTTAAATCACAATTACTCAAATGACAAATTATAAATACTAACTATCTCACAACTCACTAACTTAATATATACTTAATATATACACGTAAAATAATAAATATAAGTATGAAGCACAGCAAAATACTCTTCCATATATGCGTGAGCCTTTTAAAGATTCTTGTTTGATTTGATGATGTCAGGAGGGCAATTATAGGAGATGTTATGAAGGTGAGCGTTGAACAGATGACATAGATTTGGTGCGCCTACCAAAATTAGATTCTTGTATTTAAAGGTCAGTTTCACGCAACAGGAGAACTTGTGAAAGCGATCGGTAAACAGACGAAATAGATTTAGTGGGCCTATGAAATTTGTGAGGGAATTTTTTTTTGGAATTTGGAAAAAAAAATGGTGCAGTTTTTTAATTCTAAAAAATAATTTAGGATTATCAAATTTTTTCGAACACTCAAAATTTTTAGCTGTAATTTTTTAAATTTTTTTGTCAAATTTAATCATAATTTTGTTGAAATTTCTATTATTTTCCTTTCTAATTTGTGGTTTTTTAAAACTAGGCTATTAACCTCACAATTTACATCATCAGGATCATTTATTCAATTCACATGATCCTTGCATCATCCTGAGATTGAGCCTGAATGGTAAAGTAATGATAAAGGTCTGCCAATGGAATTGCTGGGAACTAAATTGGGAATTATGTAATTGGCAGGCTAGTGTATTCTTTGGCAACAAATATAAAGTTTGTTAATGGGCATTAAATGAGTGGGAGTTGTATATGCCTATTTTTGGATAACTAATAGAATCGCTGGGAGCTAAATTGGGAATTATGTAATTGGCAGGGTATCAGAGCCCTGTTCTAGCCCTGAGTTATAAACTACAGACAAAGTCTAAAGTTAGCCAGGAAGCCTTTGAAAAGCTTTTGTTCTACAATTGCTAACTAGATAAACGCTATTTTAGTCAATATCTGGTATAGTTTATCAAAATGGCCAATCTGTTACGCTCTTTCTCCTCTATTGATCGCAAAATTATAATTGAAGTCTCTGCTTGCACTCTCGAATCTGATGTAGAATCTAATGAAACACATGAGAAGGTAGAAAATCGTGAGAGTTTGGATCCTCCTGCTCTCCATGCTACAGATGTTTATAAAATGCCTCTGTCTTTTGTGTTTAAGAAAAAATCTTTTCTGAAAGAAGTCGAAGTCACTATAAAAATCTCTGGTCCCGCAGTCCAGATAGTTTCTTTAAATCTCTTTTCTAATGACGAGATAAAAAAGTTTAGACAATATGTTAGAGATCATAAGTATTCCTATCTTCATTTTTGGGGTATTAGAATTGGTCTTGCTCCTATGTTCCGACATGGATTAAACACTCCTTGTATTGCTGAAATCTTTGATACCCGTCACCAAACTTATGACCATGCAAGGATAGGAACTATTTTGGGAAATTTATCCACTGGATGTCAATATGGTACAATCTTTCCTGATTACTCAATCAGTCTGAATGATGCCCATCTTAAAGATTGTTGGAAACTTTTGGTAGGAGTTCAAGGTCTTCAAATGATAGAAGATAGTGAGTATCTATCTACTTTGGTTCAAGCTTCTTTCCAGTTGACAAACACAACCCATCCTAAACTTAAACAACCTATTTTAAAAGACTGTGTTACTGTTGGTCTGTCCAATGCTCAAGTTGAAGGTGTCCTATATGATCAGACTGAGTTACCAAGTAATTGGTATTTTCAATATAAGTCGATTGCAGATGACCGTAAGCCTGAGTCGAAACTCAAAAGAGTCTCTATTGACAATGGTCATGTCAAGATTATTCCTAAAAAACTAGAGATTCCTCGACCCATCGTCAGGCCGCGTCGTTATGTAATCCATGTACCTTCTACTGAAGCCTCATCTTCAAGAAGCGTAAATCTTCCTCCAATTGAAGAAGTTAGTCTTTCTGAACCAAAGTTGTCATCAACTGAACTGTATATACCTGAATCTAAACCATTTCTTGCTATAAATAAAATGCATCGTATTTATCATACCCAATTTCCTTTAGTTGACGAATGGCAATATGCAAATCATCGTTTTGTGAAAGGTGGGAAATGGCCTCCCAAGACAAAATTTTGCACCACCTCTTCTATGTCAAAACAGCCAGCTACACGAGCTGATTTCACCCCTTTGATCGAGCACAATGCATTAAACACCACTGATTTAGATCAGACTTACCAAATCGGTAATTACCTTACCACATGGTGTGCACATGGAGAAGGCGTTCTAGATGATCTAGGATCCCAAACTGAATTAATTCTAGCCAATCTCAAACTTCTCCACGATGAACAGCAAGAAGAAAAAGAAAGAAGAGAAGCAAATGACAAAAAGAAGAAAGAAAAGAAAAGGAGAGAATCAAAAGTTCCAAAATTTTCTATTTCCATGGATACTCCCAACTAATGGGATATAGATGAAAAACAAGAAGGCAGTGAAGTTGAATCCAGCACCCAAGCTGAACACAGATTAGAGCCAACAAAATCACTAAATTTTAACAAATCAAAAAGTGAGATAGCCAGTTTAGAGAATGCCGCCTCTAAATTCCCTTCCTTTATTCTGCCATCTCTCCAAAAAGCCCATGTTTTCCATGAAGCACCTAAGTATCCAAGAGTTTAAGAAGACTTGTTTGCATCCAATGCCACTGGATATGTTCTAGACTTAGATAAATCTTCAAATCCAGCGGAGTCTATCAGAGTTTGGATTGGTGCATTATATCAAATGCAAGTTGTCTCCAGATTAGATAATATTTCTATTTTTGCCTTAACAGAAAAACGAATGGCCGGAATTGTCTATGACTGGTGGATGGGACCATCAGAAGAAGAAAGAATGCATGTAGCTGCTGCAGGCCTAGCTACATTAGAATTGCTACTCAAAACTCAATTTGTCCTTGAACCAGTAGATGAGAAGAAAGAGATTATAACAGATTTTACAAGGATGGAATTAAAAGATCTAAAGTTTTTAGATCAATTTGGTAATGGTTATATGGCCAAAATCTATAAAGCTAATCTTACCAATGATTCTACTCAAAAGATTTCATTCCTCTCAAAATTGCCTGGTAATTTAGGTTATTTGATTATGAAAGATCTAGAAGTTCAAGGGAAAAAGATCGAACAAACTTATTGGATAGATCTCTTATTTATATGTCAAGAAAAAGTTAAATATCTCTGTTGGTAGAAGAAATCTCAAAACTTTTCTCTTGGTCTTGATGTTTGTCATTCTGTATTACCATGGATGCCCTTTAAAAAGAGAAAATCCAAAAGGTATGGCAAATACAGGCCCAAAAGAGTAGCTAATCCCAGAAGGCCATTCAGAAAATTTAAATATTTGAAAAAGCGCAGGCAACCAAAAAGAGACAATGCATGTTTTATTTGTAAACAAGAAGGTCACTTCGCCCGGAAATGTCCTAAAAGCTCATCCAACAAATTGAAAGCTTGTATAGAAATTGATGATTTTGTAGATAATTGGTCTATAGTTGATTCGCAAGATGAAGTATCAGATGTGTACATATTAACCGATGCTTCTCTGTCAGATACTGAGTCAGTTCCTGATACGAGCCAAAAAATGAATATCTGCTATGATTGTTCTGAATCTGAGAATGAAACTGACTTGCATTTCAGTGACGAATATAGCTCAGATGATTATACTGATGAGACCTCTGAAGATGTTTCAGATGAGACAGTTTCTTCTGTTTCTGCTCTCTCTACAGCTCAAGGTACTAAGAATTCACAATCCGTTTTAAATTCTCTGCCTCCACAATCCACGATGAATTATTTTTGCCCTTATCCAAAGACAGTCTCTTCATCATCTTCATCATTACCTGTTCCCACAACTGTTAATACAGATGAAAGCTCTTTTCTCAAAAAGATTGTTAAAACAAACAATCTTCTTTATATTCCTGTTGAAGTCCAAGTAAAAGGAGAATGGATCATTGTGGATGCATTCATTGATACAGGTGGCTCCAATAATTTAGCTCGCCCATCTTTATTCAAAGGTTTATGGAAGCCTCTAAAAAATATTCTGATTTCTGAGACCATTGGCAGCTCTGTCAATCTCACTCATTATGTTGACAATGTTTCTTTAAAAGTTGGGGGGAGTATTGTGAAATTTTCTGCAATCCAACACTATGATGCCTCTGCAAGTTTGTTTCTTGGAATGCCGTTTACCAATTCTATGTTGCCCGTTACAATTAGTGAAGATAAATTCATTCTGAATATAAAAAAGAAAGTGATTTCAGTTCCAAGATTGACTTTGGCTAACTCAGAAGCCAAAAGAGAAAATAGCCAAAAGAAGGCAGGTATGAAAAAAGCAAAAAATACTTCACATGATTGGCAAGAAGTATTGCAGATTTATGAAGAAAGGAGTCAGACAAAGCCAAAACAAAAGGAAAATAGAAATCCTGATTGATCTCCTGAACAAATGGATATATATGATGAATTGTTGAAAAGTTGTTCTGAAAATCCTCAAGCATTCTGGAGTGTAGAAAGTCCCCAAAAAGAAATAGTAAATCTGCATGACAACGGGGTAAAAGGAAAAATTATACCCTACACTCCAGTAGATGAAAAGAAAATAAAAAAATAGATTGAAGAACTATTAAATCTCAAGCTGATTGAACCTAGTTCTTCTCATTATTCGTGTTCTGCTTTCCTGGTAAGAAATCACTCTGAAATAGTCAGAGGAAAGGATCGAATGGTGATTAACTATAAGCCATTGAATGCTATCACAAAAGGCTTTAATTATCCTCTGCCCCACCAGGAAACAATTATGCAAAAAATTCAGAACAACAAGATCTTCAGTAAATTCGACATGAAATCTGGTTATTATCAGATACAAATCAAAGAAGAAGATCGTCACAAAACTGCTTTTACATGTCCCGCAGGTTTCTTCCAATGGAAAGTAGTCCCATTTGGTCTGAAGAATGCTCCAGCTTTCTTCCAAAGGCGAATGGACTATATTTTCGGTAAATATGATTTTTTTGTTGTATATATTGATGATATTTTGATTCACAGTCAAGATCTTGAATCACATTTGAAGCATTTACAGATATTTCTTGAAGAAGTGAAACAACATGGAATTGTTTTGTCAGAAAGAAAAATGCTTCTGTTTCAAGATAGTATTCATTTCTTGGGTATTCATGTTGTAAATGGAAAAATTCAGAAAAAATTGCTCCAATCCGAAGACATTTGCATTCTGGATGGTCACCAGAAGCCACAACAGTAGTTCAATTGTTAAAGATGAATGAAAACATCTCCCCGAGCTCAAACCGCCAGGTAATGGATTTCTTATTCTTCAAACTGATGCATTCGATAATTTTTGGGCAGCTATCCTTTTTGAAAGAAAGGAGGATACGGGAGAAGAAATTTTATGTGCATATGCATCTAGAGAATTTTTTATTCATGAGAAAAATTATTTTCCAGCAAAAAAAGAAACTCCGGCCATTTTCAATGGCATACAAATATTTGAGTTATATTTAGCCCCTGCCAAGTTTTTGATAAGAACAGATTCAATGAATTTCAAGTATTTCTTATCAGCCAAAATCTCAAAACAACTCGCAAGAGGTAGATTATTGGCATGGCAAATATGGTTTCAAATGTATGATTTTGATGTCGAATGGGTTCTAGGTATTTCAAATTTTCTTGCCGACTCTCTTACTAGAGAAATGAACAAAGCCCATGTTCATAACCAAAGAACTGATATTTTTGTTCTTCCCGGTAAGACCCCTGCAGATGATAACTTTGAAACTTTTGTAAAGAGATTTCAGATTCTTGAATTAATCCTTGGTGATGTAGTCGAAGAAATTAAAAAGATTATTGGACTGAGAATGAGAAGAAACCAATGGATACACAGATGTCAAGCTTGGAAGTCCAAGAATGTTGGTGTTTTGTTGGGTCTAGATGAAGAATTGGTAAAGGTATATCCTCTGCCAAATATGAAGGTAAAACTTTATTTCAAGACTCTTGATGATTACTGGTCTAAAGAATATATCAAAACCATGATCAAGGTGTTACAAACTCTAAATTATTATCAGATCATTGGAGGTATAGAATTTTCTTTTGCTATTTATACTACCGCTAAAATGTTAGACTTGGATGAAATGAATATGACAGAAAGTGTTGGAAGATTTTTAAAGTCCTTAAGAATTCTTGATCTGTTCGAAGAATTTGATGCTGCATTTTTGCAAAGAAATGATGAGGATTTTGTAGGTACAGATTCATTTCCTCAATATGAACTGTTTGAACCATTTGCAGACTGGGAAATAAAAGAGGGTCGTTGCCAAAAGAAGCCACAAACTAGAGCTTCTCAATGTGTTGAAAGGACATTACAATATCTGAGAACTTTTTCCACACCATGGGACTTTCAGAGCTTAGAATTCAGAAATCCTATTATCCCAAATCCTTTTGCACAATTATATGGACCTGAAAGAGTTGTTGCATCTATGATAGCCAACAATAGTGAAGAAATCAAGAAGATCACTCTTTGGCTCAAGGAATTCCATAGCCTCAAGTTCCCTGAAAAATTGTCTATGATCAGAACATTAGAGACACTTTAAGGAAGATTTGGAGTAATCAAATTGCTGATTAATCAAAAGGCATTAATTACTATTAGTGTTATGGCCAGAAATTGAAGTGATGATGTAGTTTGTTTGATTAATCTCTTACCGGCCATTGGAGTGATGATGTAGTTTGTTTGATTAAACTCTTACTAACTACAAAAGTATGTTCATCAATGATTTTTGAATTAGGGTGGCAACAACAAGAGAATATCAATCATAACTGCAAGTTGTGGATCCAATGTACCATAGAACGCTCTGTCAGCATGTTCCAAATTTTCAAGTGGGAATTATTAGATGGAGTGGAAATGTCAGTTCAAAAAATGCCTGATTTCTGTAAAGGAAAAAAGGATTCCTTCCTTGACATAGAGATAGACCCATTTTCCTATGTTAATAGGTGGACAAAAGCTGATAATGAATATATATTCCCGCAAAAGAATCTCTATGTTACGACCGACACAATAAAGTTCGATACGGGACAATCTTCACGGGCACCATTAAAAGGAGAATCTTCTATAGTCATGACAAAAGAAAAAGCAGCTACAGTGAAAGGAAAAGAGAAGGTATCCGATGAAAAGGAAACCATTTTCGTAGACCTGTACCAAGATGCTCAAGAGCAACATGACCCCACCTGGGAAAACGAATATTTGAAATGGTTAAATCAATCTTAGTTAAACCAAAAGTTTCCTTCTTCCTCATCCGAAGCACATGATCCCGATTTAGATTATGATAGTGACCAAAGTTCGATGGGACCTTAGTAGTGCATTTTCTTTTTTATTATTGTACTCAAGAATATTGAACAGACACCGTCTGGAGTAGTAATGTCTAACAGGACCTCAAATAATTCTCATATGTTTTAGATCTATAAGTATGAGTCGTGTGTGTATGTATAGACATCAGTGAGTGAGTGTATGTGTTTGAAAGAGTGTATGTAATCTGTGCCTTAAGAGACCAGAGACTAGAAAGCTCTTCTCTAAGGCATAACTTGGTACGTAACAACTTTATTTGAATTAATTCTGAAGCCTGCTGGGTCGCCTGTGTGAGTACAGTTTGTTCCAAGATCACCTTAATTCAGGATTGTAAAGCGAGTTTAAGACCTGAGGAGTCGTGTATGTCCTTGTATTTCCTGTGCCCGTGGTGGATGGTGTGAGGAATTTTAGCATACTCTTCAGATATTCAAGTAAGTTACGGAGTACATGGAATTCCTTCAGGCAACTTGAGGCTATGGAATTCCTTGAGCCAAAGAGTGATCTTCTTGATTTCTTCACTATTGTTGGCTATCACAGATGCAGGTACTTTTTCAGGTCCATATAATTGTGCAAAAGGATTTGGAATAATAGGATTTCTGAACTCTAAGCTCTGATAGTCCCATGGTGTTGAGAAAATTCTTAGATATTGCAATGTCCTTTCAACACAATGAGACGCTCTAGTTTGTGGCTTCTTTTGGCAATGGCCCTCTCTTATTTCCCAGTCTGCAAATGGTTCAAACAGTTCATATTGAGGAAATGAATCTGTACCTGCAAAATTATCATCATTTCTTTGCAGAAATGCAACATCAAGTTCTTCGAACAGATCAGGAATTCTTAAGGACTTTAAAAATCTTCCAACCCTTTCTATCATATTTATTTCATCCAAGTCTAACAGTTTAGCAGTAGTATAAACAACAAAAGAAAAGTCTATACCTCCAATGATCTCACAATAATTTAGAGTTTGTAACACCTTGATCATGGTTTCGGTATATTCTTTAGATCAGTAATCATCAAGAGTCTTAAAACAAAGTTTTACCTTCATATTTGGCAGAGGATATTCCTTTACCAATTCTTCATCTAGTCCCAACAAAACACCAACATTCTTGGACTGCCAAGCTTGACATCTGTGTCTCCATTAGTTTCTTCTCATTCTCAGTCCAATAATATTTTTAATTTCTTCGACTACATCACCAAAGATTAATTCAAATCTGAAATCTCTTTACAAAAGTTTAAAAGTTATCATCTGTAGGGGTCTTACCAGGAAGAACAAAAATATCAGTTCTTTGGTTATGAACATGGGCTTTGTTCATTTCTCTGGTAAGAGAGTCGGAAAGAAAATTTGAAATACCTGGAACCCTACGCTTTTTCAAATATTTAAATTTTCTGAATGGCCTTCTAGGATTAGCTACTCTTTGGGCCTATATTTGCCATACCTTTTGGATTTTCTCTTTTTAAAGGGCATCCATGGTAGTACAGAACGACAAACATCAAGACCAAGAGAAAAGTTTTGAGCTGTCTTCTGCCAACAGAGATATTTAACTTTTTCTTGACATCTAAATAAGAGATCTATCCAATAAGTTTGTTCGATCTTTTTCCCTTGAACTTCTAGATCTTTCATAATCAAATCACCTAAATTACCAGGCAATTTTGAGAGGAATGAAATCTTTTGAGTAGAATCATTGGTAAGATTAGCTTTATAGATCTTAGCCATATAATCATTACCAAATTGATCTAAAAACTTTAAATCTTTTAATTCCATTCTTGTAAGATCTGTTATAATCTGCTTCTTCTCATCTGCTGGTTCAGGGACAAATTGACTTTTGAATAGCAATTCTAATGTAGCTACGCCTGCAGCAGCGACATGCATTCTTTCTTCTTCTGATGGTCCCATCCAGTAGTCATAGACAATTCCGACCATTCATTTTTCTGCTAAGGCAAAAATAGAAATATTATCTAATCTAGAGACAACTTGCATTTGATATAAGGCACCAATCCAAACTCTGATAGACTCAGCTAGATTTGAAGATTTATCTAAGTCTAGAACATATCCAGTGGCATTGGCTGCAAACAAGTCTTCTTCAACTCTTGGATACTTAGGCACTTCACGGAATACATGGGCTTTTTGGAGAGATGGCAGAATAAAGGAAGGGAATTTAGAGGCAGCATTCTCTAAAGTGGCTATCTCACTTTTTGATTTGTTAAAATTTAGTGATTTTGCTGGCTCTAATCTGTGTTCAGCTTGGGCGCTGGATTCAGTTTCACTGCCTTCTTGTTTTTCATCTATATCCTAGTAGTTGGGAGTATCCATGGAAATAGAAAATTTTGGAACTTTTGATTCTCTCCTTTTCTTTTCTTTCTTCTTTTTCTCCTTTGCTTCTCTTCTTGCTTTTTCTTCTTGCTGTTCATCTTGGAGAAGCTTGAGATTGGCTAGAATTAATTCAGTCTGGGATCCTAGATCATCCAGAACGTCTTCTGCATGTGCACACCATGTGGTAAGGTAATTACCGATTTGGTAAGTCTGATCTAAATCAGTGGTGTTTAATGCATTGTGCTCGATCAAAGGAGCGCAATCAGCTCGTGTAGCTGGCTGTTTTGACATAGAAGAGGTGGTGCAAAATTTTGTCTTGGGAGGCCATTTCCCACCTTTCACAAAACGATGATTTGCATATTGCCATTCGTCAACAGGAGGAAACTGGGTATGAGAAATACGATGCATTTTATTTACAGCAAGAAACGGTTTAGATTCAGGTATATACAGTTCAGTTGATCATAACTTTGGTTCAGAAAGACTAACTTAAGATTTTTTCTCAAACACAAAAGATAGAGGCATTTTATAAACATCTGTAGCATGGAGAGTAGGAGGATTCCAACTCTCAGGATTTTTTACCTTCTCATGTGTTTCATTAGATTCTACATTAGATTCGAGAGTGCAAGCAGAGACTTCAGTTATAATTTTGCGATCAATAGAGGAGAAAGAGCGTAACAGATTAGCCATTTTGATAAACTATACCAGAGATTGACTAAAGCAGCGTTTATCTACTTAGCAATTGTAGAACAAAAGCTTTTCGAAGGCTTCCTGGCTGACTTTAGACTCTGTCTGTTGTTTATAACTCAAGACTAGAATAGGGCTCTCATACAAATTTATAGAAAACATGATGGACTCCGTAACTTACTTGAATATCTGAAGAGTATGTTGAAATTCCTCACACCATCCACCATGGGCACAGGAAATACGAGGACATACACGACTCCTCCAGTCTTCAACTCGCTTTACAATCCTGACTTAAGGTGATCTTGGAACAAACTATCCTCAGACAGGCAGCCCAGCAGGCTTCAGAATTAATTCAAATAAAGATGTTACATACCAATTTATGCCTCAGAGAAGAGCTTTCTAGTCTCTGGTCTCTTAAAGCACAGATTACACACACTCTTTCACACACATACACTCACTCACTGATGTCTATACATACACACAAGACTCATACTTATAGATCTAAAACATATGAGAATTATTGAAGGTCCTGTCAGACATTACTAGTCCAGACGGTGTCTGTTCAATATTCTCGAGTACAATAATAAAAAAGAAAACGCACTACCAAGGTCCCATCAACTTCGGTCACTATCATAATCTGAATCGAGATCATGTGCTTCGGATGAGGAAGAAGGAAGCTTTTGGTTTAACCAAGATTGATTCAACCATTTCAAATATTCGTTTTCCCAGGTGGGTCATGTTGCTCTGGAGCATCTTGGTACAGGTCTACAAAAATGGTTTCTTTTTCATCGGATACCTTCTCTTTTCCTCTCGCTGTAGATGCTTTTTCTTTTGTCGTGACTTTAGAAGATTCTCCTTTTAATGGTGCCCGTGAAGATTATCCCGTATCGAACTTTATTGTGTCGGTCATAACATCGAGATTCTTTTGCGGGAATATATTTTCATTATCACCTTTTGTCCACCTATTAACATAGGAAAATGTGTCTATCTCTATGTCAAGGAAGGAATCATTTTTTCTTTTACAGAAATTGGACATTGTCTGAACTAACATTTCCACTCCATCTAATAATTCCCACTTGAAAATTTGGAACATGCTAACAGAGAGTTCTATGGCGCATTGGATCCACAACTTGCAGTTATGATTGATATTCTCTTGTTGTTGCCACCCTAATTCAAAAATCATTGACGAACATACTTTTGTAGTCAGTAAGAGATTAATCAAACAAACTACATCATCACTCCAATTTCCGGCCATAACACTAATAGAAATTAATTCCTTTTGATTAATCAATAATTTGATTACTCCAAATCTTCCTTGAAGTGTCTCTAATATTCTGATCATAGACAATTTTTCAGGCAACTTGAGGCTATGGAATTCCTTGAGCCAAAGAGTGATCTTCTTGATTTCTTCACTATTGTTGGCTATCATAGATGCATCAACTCTTTCAGGTCCATATAATTGTGCAAAAGGACTTGGGATAATAGGATTTCTGAACTCTAAGCTGTAATAGTCCCATGGTGTTGAGAAAGTTCTCAGATATTGCAATGTCCTTTCAACACATTGAGAAGCTCTAGTTTGTGGCTTATTTTGGTAACAACCCTCTCTCATTTCCCATTCTGCAAATGGTTCAAACAGTGCATATTGAGGAAATGAATCTGTACATACAAAATTCTCATAATTTCTTTGCAGAAATGCAGCATCAAGTTCTTCGAACAGATCAGGAATTCTTAAGGACTTTAAAAATCTTCCAACCCTTTCTGTCATATTTATTTCATCCAATTCTAACATTTTAGTAGTATTATAAACAGCAAAAGAAAAGTCTATACCTCCAATGATCTGATAATACTTTAGAGTTTGTAACACCTTGATCGTGGTTTCGATATATTCTTTAGACCAGTAATCATCAAGAGTCTTAAAATTAAGTTTTACCTTCATATTTGGCAGAGGATATACCTTTACCAATTCTTCATCTAGTCCCAACAATTGGACTACCAAGCTTGACATCTGTGTATCCATTAGTTTCTTCTCATTCTCAGTCCAATAATATTTTTAATTTCTTCGACTACATCACCAAGGATTAATTCAAGAATCTGAAATCTCTTTACAAAAGTTTCAAATTTATCATTTGCAGGGGTCTTATCGCGAAGAACAAAAATATCAGTTCTTTGGTTATGAACATGGGCTTTGTTCATTTCTCTGGTAAGAGAGTCGACAAGAAAATTTGAAATTCCTGGAACCCATTCAACATCAAAATCATACATTTGAAACCATATCTGCCACACCAATAATCTACCTCTTGCGAGTTGTTTTGAGATTTTCGCTAATAAGAAATACTTGAAATCCATTGAATTTGTTCTTATCAAAAACTTGGCAGGGGCTAAATATAACTCAAATTTCTATATGCCATTGAAAATGGCCAGAGTTTCTTTTTCTGCTGGAAAATAATTTTTCTGGTGAATAAAAAATTCTCCAGATGCATATGCACATAAAATTTCTTCTCCCGTATCCTCCTTTCTTTCAAATAGGATAGCTGCCCAAAAATTATCGGAGGCATCAGGAATGAAAAGATGATGGACTCTGTAACTTACTTGAATATCTGAAGAGTATGCTGAAATTCCTCACACCATCCACCACGGGCACAGGAAATACAAGGACATACACGACTCCTCCAGTCTTCAACTCGCTTTACAATTCTGACTTAAGGCGATCTTGGAACAAACTGTCCTCAGATAGGCGGCCCAACAGGCTTCAAAATTAATTCAAATAAAGATGTTATATACCAAGTTATGCCTCAAAGAAGAGCTTTGTAGTATCTGGTCTCTTAAAGCACATATTACACACACTCTTTCAAACACATAGACTCACTCATTGATGTCTATACATACACATGCGACTCATACTTATAGATCTAAAACATATGAGAATTATTGAAGGTCTTGTCAGACATTACTAGTCCAGATGGTGCCGGTTCAATATTCTCGAGTATAATAATAAAAAAGAAAATTCACTACCAAGGTCCCATCGGACTTCGATCACTATCATAATCTGAATCGGGATCATGTGCTTCGGATGAGGAAGAAGGAAGCTTTTGGTTTAACCAAGATTGATTTAACCATTTCAAATATTCATTTTCCCATGTGGGGTCATGTTGCTCTTGAGCATCTTGGTACAGATCTACGAAAATGGTTTCTTTTTCATCGGATACCATCTCTTTTCCTTTCGCTGTAGCTGATTTTTCTTTTGTCGCGACTGTAGAAGATTCTCCTTTTAGTGGTGCCCGTGAAGATTGTCCCGTATCAAACTTTATTGTGTCAGTCGTAACATAGAGATTCTTTTGCGGGAATATATATTCATTATCAGCTTTTGTCCACCTATTAACATAGGCAAATGGGTCTATCTCTATGTCAAGGAAGGAATCCTTTTTGCTTTTACGGAAATCAGGCATTGTCTGAACTAACATTTCCACTCCATCTAATAATTCCCACTTGAAAATTTGGAAGATGCTGACAGAGCGTTCTATGGCGCATTGGATCCACAACTTGCAGTTATGATTGATATTCTCTTGTTGTTGCCACCCTAATTCAAAAATCATTGATGAACATACTTTTGTATTCAGTAAGAGATTAATAAAACAAACTACATCATCACTCCAATTTCCGGCCATAACACTAATAGTAATTAATGCCTTTTGATTAATTAAAAATTTGATTACTCCAAATCTTCCTTGAAGTGTATCTAATGCTCTGATCATAGACAATTTTTCGGGCAACTTGAGGCTATGGAATTCCTTGAGCCAAAGAGTGATCTTCTTATTTTCTTCACTATTGTTGGCTATCATAGATGCAACAACTCTTTCAGGTCCATATAATTGTGCAAAAGGATTTGGGATAATAGGATTTCTGAACTCTAAGCTCTGATAGTCCCATGGTGTTGAGAAAGTTCTCAGATATTGCAATGTCCTTTCAACACATTGAGAAGCTCTAGTTTGTGGCTTCTTTTGGAAACGACCATCTCTTATTTCCCAGTCTGCAAATGGTTCAAACAGTTCATATTGAGGAAATGAATCTGTAACTACAAAATTCTCATCATTTCTTTGCAGAAATGCGGCATCAAGTTCTTCCAACAGATTAGGAATTCTTAAGGACTTTAAAAATCTTCCAACCCTTTCTGTCATATTTATTTCATCCAAGTCTAACATTTTAGCAGTAGTATAAACAACAAAAGAAAATTCTATAACTCCAATGATCTGATAATACTTTAGAGTTTGTAACACCTTGATCGTGGTTTCGGTATATTCTTTAGACCAGTAATCATCAAGAGTCTTAAAATAAAGTTTTTACCTTCATATTTGGTAGAGGATATACCTTTACCAATTCTTCATCTATTCCCAACAAAACACCAACATTCTTGGACTGCCAAGCTTGACATCTGTGCATCCATTGGTTTCTTCTCATTCTCAGTCCAATAATATTTTTAATTTCTTTGACTACATCACCAAGGGTTAATTCAAGATTCTGAAATCTCTTTACAAAAGTTTCAAAGTTATCATCTGCAGGGGTCTTACCGGGAAGAACAAAAATATCAATTCTTTGGTTATGAACATGGGCTTTGTTCATTTCTCTGGTAAGAGAGTCGGCAAGAAAATTTGAAATACCCAGAACCCATTCGACATCAAAATCATACATTTGAAACCATATCTGCCATGCCAATAATCTACCTCTTGCGAGTTGTTTTGAGATTTTGGCTGATAAGAAATACTTGAAATTCATTGGATCTGTTCTTATCAAAAGCTTGGCAGGGGTTAAATATAACTCAAATTTCTGTATGCCATTGAAAATGGCCAGAGTTTCTTTTTCTGCTAGAAAATAATTTTTCTGGTGAATCAAAAATTCTCTAGATGCATATGCACATAAAATTTCTTCTCCCGCATCCTCCTTTCTTTCAAATAGGATAGCTGCCCAAAAATTATCAGAGGCGTCAGTTTGAAAGAAAGAAACCCATTACCTAGCGGTTTGAGCTTGGGGAGATGTTTGCATTCAGCTTTTAACAATTGAACTGCTGTTGTGGCTTCTGGTGACCATCCAAAATGCAAATGTCGTCAGATTGGAGCAGTTTTTTCTGACAGTCTAGGAATGTATTTGTGCACATAATTTAATATTCCTAGAAATCGCTGAATCATTTTTGTATCATGCAATTGGTCGGGAAATTCAGATAGCTTGGTCAACACATGGGGTTGCATCTGAATTTTTCCATTTACAACATGAATACCTAAGAAATTAATACTATCTTGAAACAGAAGCATTTTTCTTTCTCACAAAACAATTCCATGATGTTTCACTTATTTAAGAAATATCTGTAAATGCTTCAAATGTGATTCAAGATCTTGACTGTGAATCAAAATATCATCAATATATACAACTACAAAATCATATTTACCAAAAATATAGTCCATTCGCCTTTGGAAGAAAGCTGCAGCATTGTTCAAACCAATGGGACTACTTTCCATTGGAAGAAACCTACGGGACATGTAAAAGCATTTTTGTGACGATCTTCTTCTTTGATTTGTATCTGATAATATCCAGATTTCATGTCGAATTTGCTGAAGATCTTGTTGTTTTGGATTTTTTGAATAATTGTTTCCTAGCGGGGTAGAGGATAATTAAAGCCTTTTGTGATAGCATTCAATGGCTTATAGTTAATCACCATTCGATCCTTTCCTCTGACTATTTCAGAGTGATTTCTTACCAGGAAAGCAGAACAGGAATAATGAGAAGAACTAGGTTCAATCAGCTTGAGATTTAATAGTTCTTCAATCTACTTTTTTATTTCCTTTTCATCTGCTGGAGTGCAGGGTATAAGTTTTCCTTTTACCCCGTTGTCATGCAGAGTTACTATTTCTTGCTGGGGACTTTCTACACTCCAGAATGCTTGAGGATTTTCAGAACAACTTTTCAACAATTCATCATATATAGCCATTTGTTCAGGAGACCAATTAGGATTTCTATTTGCCTTTTGTTTTGGCTTTGTCTGACTCCTTTCTTCATAAATCTGCAATACTTCTTGCCAATCATGTGAAGTATTTTTTGATTTTTTCATACCTGCCTTCTTTTGGCTATTTTCTCTTCTGGCTTCTGAGTTAGCCAAAGTCAATCTTGGAACTGAAATTGCTTTCTTTTTTATATTCAGAATGACTTTATCTTCACTAATTGTAACAGGAAACACAGAATTGATAAACGACATTCCAAGAAACAAACTTGCAGAGGCATCATAGTGTTGGATTGCAGAAAATTTCACAATACTCCCCCCAACTTTTAAAGAAACATTGTCAACATAATGAGTGAGATTGACGGAGCCGCCGATGGTCTTAGAAATAAAAATATTTTTCAGAGGCTTCAATAAACCTTTGAATAAAGATGGGCGAGCTAAATTATTGGAGCCACCTGTATCAATGAATGCATCCACAGTTATCCATTCTCCTTTTAATTTGACTTCAACAAGAATATAAAGAAGATTGTTTGTTTTAACAATCTTTTTGAGAAAAGAGCTTTCATATGTATTAACAGTTGTGGGAATAGTAATGATGAAGATGATGAAAGAACGTCTTTTAGATAAGGGCAAAAAGAATTCATCGTGGATTGTGGAGGCAGAGAATTCAAAACGGATTGTGAATTCTTAGTACC